>WSYH01005364.1:0-45027 GCA_036426205.1 Ascaphus truei
ATGGTTGAGAGCTGGAGGAGAGGAGACCGGAGCTTCGGTGCCGGGGAGGTTTACCACCCCTGCGTAGGCCGCATGCCCCAGGCCCCAGTTAGGTCCTGAGTCCCAGTAGAGACAAGCGAGCTAGAGACTGCCATAGCGAGGTTCCAGATTCCCGTTAGTATCATACGATCGTGTGCTGGACTGATCTAATTGGCGGAAGGTCTGGCTCAGACCCCGTTAAGCTACCACGAGTGTCCGGGTGGATCGCCCTGGATACCCACGTAGGTGCGCAGACGACCTCTACTTCGTACGGCCCTTTATGAAGATTGTAGCGGCACCGGGTATCGGAGTACCCGGCAGAGTATTCTACAAAGTGCACCAACGGTACCTCACTTTCATTGGCGCACAGTGGGGCGCAGTCACACTCTTATTACACATACATCTGATACACTGTAGGGTGGGAGGACTTATCCCTTGGGGATTGGACACGGGTGGGATCACGGTGGGGGATACGGGGGTGGCGTCCGCCGTGACGCGAGTAGAGTATCTCCGCTAGGGAGGGATTTGATCTGTACATGTATAAGAATATTTCTGCAAGTAAAGTCGATTGGTTTAAGTTATTTGCGTGTGGTTGGTATTACCGTGAATCATCTGCGAAGACCCACTCCCCTTGGTGGGAGCTGTCGCAGGTGGAGGCGCTGCACCCCCTTATAATCATTTTGCGCGGACCCAGTCTCCGTGACAGAGACTCAGGCCCTGCGAGCCTACAGGTGATACAGCATATCGTAGCGGCCTGCGTTCTATAGGAAGCAGGGCTACACTATATTTATGTAGATAACTACTATCTCCTATCCACACCATTCTATTTCCAAGTGACTTAAATATAAATAAAAAACATAGGGCAATGATTGTAATAAAACTTCTATGCATAGATCACATTACAAAGGTTTTATTTCCTGGCTTCCTTTTGAAGTTTGCAAGGGACAGAAAAGCAAATAATAGAGCTCTACCCCCTTATAAACGCTGTGCTTGGGGTCCAAAGATCACATCGCGTTATAAGAGGATGCGGGTTAGAAAAAATGTACAATTGTATGCATTGTACATAAAGGTATTTAAGATACCAATAATGTGTTGTAAAGTATTCAAAATACGAAAATTGGAAGCCATCCTTGCATCGCGTTATAAGCGGATTCGCATTTAACGGATCACGTTATAACAGGGTTGAGCTGTATTTAGAAAGCATTACCGGTAAAAGTTGAAGTCATGATATATCATGATATATTAAGAAGTTTAATCAATCTGGAACACAAGGGGATAATGTTGGTTACAAATTGTCTTAAAAATACAAGAATTGTTTTTATGGCCGTTCAACCCTTGGCTAAGCCTGTGATTTATAGGGCTGATAGGATCTAGAGATGAGGACATATGGGTTGTAGGGGGGATTGAAAATGACTTCCGCGAACACTAAAATAAACAGGACCTTAAGTGTAGTGAAGGCATTTTTTTTTTGTATCAAGCGGTTGTGCAAAGAGAGTATATTTATTAATATGAGATATCATGGGACTGGCACCTTTCTGAAGAATAACAAATAGATAGTCAAAACAGTTGCAATGAGACTAATTGCAGTAAGGCGCAGCACTTCACATTTATGAGGTGTGACAGGGACAGATAACCATTTCTACCTCAAACTTAGGAGCAAGCTGGTCAAAATTAGATTTGTACATTCGGTAAACGCAAACTTTTGTTTTCAATGGAAACCTTTTGGCATAAAAACGTGCATGTATAAATAGAAAAATTAGATTTCAACTAAGTGAGTTTCCAAGAAGAACAAAATGCACAAAGAGTGCACGGGGTTAACAACCAAACTTCAAAACTTGAAAGAAAATAATTAAAATGAAATAAATGCGGATACACAGGACTATAAACTATATGTGCCAGTAAATAATCAACAAAGTACAAGAGTAATGCTGCACACCATAACTGCTTAATGATATTTGCTATTACCGGTGCTCCTGATCCAGGGGAGCCCTGTCAGCGAAAAACTCCAAAGTCAGCAAAAAAAATTGAAGGTTCCGGGCACTACGGATTTCCAAAGAATTTATATCTCAAAACTACACAACGTTTCAACCAAAAAAATGGGGTCTTTCTCAAAGAGATAAAATACACAATAAAAAGTGCAATTCGAAGGCGACGGAGACCGGATGTGCGCGGCTCATGCGCATTGCACTTTGGACTGAGGCTCACATGGGACTAACCGGATGAATTTTAAGTCATCTCACCTGGGTTGTGGACATTTTATGTGTATTCTATGTCACTTGAGAAAGACCACATTTTGTTGGTTGAACGTTGTGTATTTTTGAGATAATAAATTCTTTGTGGAAATCCGTAGTGCCCGGAACCTTCAATTTTTCCCAGTAAAACACAACAGACAAATAGACAAATGCAAGTTTTGTGCAGACAAATAGAAAGTATTGATCAATATAAAACACATGCTTAAAATCCAGGGTCCGCTTAGGACCACAAACCCACACACGCACGCAAGCGGTACCTAGACCGCTAATACGCTCCTAAAATAGCCAGGCACTACACTGGAAGACAGAAAAATACGACACATACAGGTGGGTCCTATGGTCACATCAGAAAAACCCTATGGTACAGCAATGGATCAGATCCTGCTCCGGGTACAAGCTTGACATTGCTCGTAGGGATGTTTAGTGACAGTTATCTGTCCCTTTCCCTTACCTATGGACAGGACAGTGGGAGAAGAACTATTTATTTTTGGCTTAATCAGAAGTAGTAAATAATTATAGCTCTCTTGTGTAATTCAGTTCATTATACCAGTGTATAAGTGTAGGTAACCCTCTCTAATATTTGAAAATAAAATGCATATTTTATAGAGGGGAACTGAAGAGATCAGATCTTGTCAGACACTATGGGCTATTCGTACGGTGTGATAGCGCAGCTGAAGGGCTATGTCACGAAAAGCCCCATTAAAGTCAGTGGGAATTTTAACATGATCGCACGTAATCTGCGCTATCACACCGACAGAATAAGCCCCTACATTTTGGATAACGAGAAAATAAATCCATCACCAAAGACAGCTTTCTTAATTGTTTATTTTAGGAATATTTCATTTATAAATTCTTCATACAGTACAAAACAAGTATAACTACAACAGTATGTCTAGCAGTATACATTATCTTTTGTTTCAGTTTTTATGCTAGTTCCACCCAATTACCCTTTTTCGAATTGATATTTAATTATCCGCTGCCTCTAGTTCCATTCTTTTTTTCTTTTTCTTACATGTACTGTTCTCTAGAGGTCGTTTTTGTCTCACAATAGCCAGAGAGTTCGAGAACATTCTCAAACCAGTTCTTGGTTGTGATTATTTTACACTTGCGATTTGACAGAGCGTGACAAGCAAATTAGAAGAAAACAGTTGGTTATGAGAAATATGTTCCGAATGAGAAACATAATCTCAGATAATTATTTTATTTTCATCTCCCTTTTCAAATCAGATTTCAAGCACTATTGAACTCATTACATGTCTTCACTTACCATTTGACAGGAGCAGTTTTTGCTTGACAGATATTCAGAAGAGTAATGTTGCTGCATGTACAGGAATGTCCAAGCAAAATATATTGGAATGTAGGGCAGAAATGGCAAGGCTGGGGGAGACTAATTCCTCTAGCAGCGGGGAATAGTTCCTCCAGCACAGTGGGGACTCAGGATGCTCAGATACAAAGAAAGATTGTGGTGGTGGGGACTCCATATTAGGAAGGTAGATAGGGCAATCTGTTGCCGTGACAGCTATGAACAAAACAGTTTGTTGCCTCCCGGGTGCTGGGTCGGGACCCATTGCGGATCGGGCAGATAGATGTGGGGGGGGGGGGGGCTGGATTTGACCCGGCGGTCTGGTACACACGTTTGGCACAAATGACAAAGTTAGAGAAAGATAGAGGGTCACTAAAAAATGATTACAGAGGGATCTAGGCCACAAAAGCTTAAGGCAAGACCTCCAAGGTAGTATTTGAAATGTAATACCAGTGAGTCCATGCGTAACCGCAGGGAGACAGTCAGAGATCAGGGACGTTAATGCATGCAAAGAAAGTTGGTGCAGGAAGGAGGGGTTGGGTTTTAGAGCACTGGGACTCCTTTTCTGAGAGGTGCCATCTATATTCAAGGGACGGATTGCACCTCAATGAATAGGGATCTTCTGTGCTAGGGGGGAGAATGCTAAAAAGGTTGAGGAGATTTTAAACTAGATGGAGGGGGGGGAATGAAACAGATAATGAAATAAAAGGAATAGAGGAGGATACAATGGTGGTATGGGGTAGAATGGGGGCAAGTGAGAGTTTGACAGCAGTGAGCACCCATAGTAAATACAGATAATACTAGAAAACTTACTAAGATTAAACCAAGTGGGGCAGAAGAGGAGGAGCAGATAAGATAATAGTAAGGCTGAAACAAAAAGACTTAAATGCATGCTTGCTAAGCAAGAAGCCTGACAGATAAAATGGGGGAGCTTGAATTAATAGTGCAGGAGAGGCAGTATGATATCATAGGCATTACTGAAACATGGTGGGAGAAAACTCTGACTGGACAGTTATGTTAGAGGGTTATTCCCTTTTACAGAAGGATCTCGAACAAATAGAAGGGGAGCTGGAGTATGTTTATATTGTTAAACCGATCTAAAACCTATTATAAGGGATGATGTTTATGAAGGGAATGACTGAAAATGTAGAGACTTTGTGGTATGATGAAATTAGCAGTGGAGGTAAAAGTATTAAGAAAAATGTTGTGGGATATGCTATAAACCACTAAATATCTGTGAGATTGAGGAAGCTAAATACTTTGCAAATGGAAAAGGCATCAAAACTTGGTTATGTTTGCATCATGGGGGATTTTAATTATCCAGACATACACTGGGCAATGAGATTAGCGTTAACAACAAAGGAAACAGGTTTTTGGGGGGCTAAAGACACTTAAATGACCCAAATTATTGAGGAACCAACCAGGAGAGGGGCAATACTGGATTTGGTCATATCAAAAATGTAGAAGTAATAACAAATATCAAGCCTGGACACTTTGGGTAACAGTGATAATAGCATGTCTCATTTGAAATAAATTATCAAAAAAAGATTTCTTTGGTTCACAAAGACCTTACACTTTAGAAAGGCAGATTTTAATAAAAGCTGGTCTAATCTAGTAGTAACAATGGGGATGATGTTTTGCAGGGAAAAGTAGAAGAAAATGGGCAGTCCTTTAAACATTGTTAGAAAAGCACACTTATCATTGGTATACCCTGGGGTAATAAGTATAAAAGAAATAAGCAAAACCAATGTGGCTAAATAAACAGGTAGGGGAGGAATGGACAAGAGAGGAAGGCGTTTAGATTCTTTAAGTCAGAAGGGACGGAGACATCGTATCAGAATTATAAGGAAGGCTAACAAAAATTGCAAAAGGGCAATCAAATTAGCCTCTGTGTTTACCAGGGAAGAATCAAGTTCAATATTAGTATGCAGGAGGAAGCCACAACCTCCATATTAATGAAACCAATTGGTTAACTGAGGAAGAAGTTCATAGCGACTTGAAAAAATTAAAGTAAATAAGCCACCTGGCCCGATGGCATACATCCAACAGAGTTTCGAGGAGTTAAGCTCAGTATAGCAAAACCATTATATTAATATTCAAGGACTCATTCCAACAGGCTCAGTACCACAGATTGGCGTAAAGCAGATTGCGTGGCCTATATTTAAAAGGAGCTACTGTAGATCACAACGGAAATTACAGACCTGTAAGCCTGACTTCAATAGTAGGGAAACTACTTGAAGTGTTAATAAGGATAATTTAGGAATACCTAATGGAAAACAAAATTAGTTGTAATATCAGCATGGATTTATGAAGGATAGATCTTGCCAAAACTAACTTATTTGTTTCTTTGAGGAGGTAAGTAGGAATTTAGACAGGTAAGTAGCAGTTGATGTGGATCTATTAGATTTGCAAAGGCTTTTGACGGTTTCACACAAGAGGGAGGTGTACAAAATAAGAAAATGGGACTCAGTAATAATATATGCACCTGGATTGAAAACTGGTTAAAGGACAGACATAAGGGTGTCATAATGGAACTTTTTCAGGTGTGGCTAAAGTCGTAAGTGGAGTACCTCAAGAGATCAGTACTGGAACCCCCTGCTTTTATCTTGTTTATTAATGACCTTGAGGTTTGCATCAAGAGCAAAGTCTCCATCTTTGCTGATGATACTAATTGTGTAAGGAATAGAATCAGAGCAGGATGTTATTTCTCTTCAGAAGGACTGAAGAGACTGGAACCGTGGGACAGGAAATGGCAAATGAAGTTAATACAGATAATGTAAGGTTATGCATTTGGGATGCAGAATAAAAAGTCGACTTACAAATTAAATGGAGATATACTGGAATTGGGGGAATCCTTGATGAGAAGGATTTAGGAGTGCTTGTAGACTTGCAGGCTCTTAGCATAGTGCCCATATGTCTAACGTAGCTGCAAAGACAAACAAGATCTTATCTTGCATCAAAGGGCAATGGATGGAGGGAAGTAAAACATAATTATGCCCCTTTACAAAGCACTAGTTAGCACACACCTTGAATATGGAGTACCATTTTGGGAACCAATCCTAGAAAAAGACCCATTATGGAACTAGAGAGAGTGCAGAGAAGAGCCACCAAATTAATAAAGGGGGAGTGACAATCTAACTTATGAGAGGAGGCTAGCTAAATTAGATTTATTTACATTAGAAAAGAGGCGTCTAAGAGGGGATATGATAACTATAACAAATATATTCGGGACAATACAAGGAGCTTTTAAAGAACTATTCATCCACGGGCAGTAACTAAGACTCGGGGCCATCTCTTCAGGTTAGAGGAAAGGAAATTTCACCTGCAACAAAGGAAAGGGTTCTTTACAGTAAGGTCGTTAAAATGTGGAATTCATTACCCATGGAGACTGTGAGGCAGATACAATAATTTGTTCAAAAAAAGGTTTGGACATCTCTTTAGATGGGAAAGGTATAACAGGGATATACCAAACTAAGTATACATGGGAAGGATGTTGTTCCAGAGGATTAATCAGATTGCCAATTCTTGGAGTCAGGAGGAATTAATTTTTTCCCCTTAATGGGGTTTTTTGTGCCTTCCTCTGGATCAATAAGTAAGTATAGATATAGGATAAAGTATCTGTTGTCTAAATTTAGCATCAGGTTGAACTTGATGGACCTATGTCTTTTTTCACACCTCATCTACTATGAACTATGTACATATGTATAATAAGAGTCTCTACTTTGAATCAAAATCCAAAATGAAGCTTCGCTCATAGCAATAATTGAACATTTAACACCCTAACTCCCTTTAAAGAACAATAAAAAAAAATCTGGGAAATGTGAATGAACAGGGGAGGAATAGTAATTGGCCTGTGTGGCACTATTCTGAGGTCTATTCCCCCCACGGCAAAGAAGCTTTGATGGATTAGTTACCTGGAGATACTCAATACTATAAGGGCTCAATATTCAGTTCAGGGTAGGAGAATTATAGATTTTTATACATATCTGTTTTTGGTCCCCTTGCCTTCTCTCCTATATTTCCTGTCCCACAAACAGATCTTATTTCAACAGAAATAATCATCATGTACGCCTGTATTAGATAGAATGAGGTACAATAGTACTGTACACTGCAAGAAGCCTTCAGCCACAGAAAAGATAAATATTATAATGTCAAATTTGCAGTGTGAAGGGGTGTGTTTCAGGAAATAACCCATGTGGTGCACTGTGTGGCTTACGAGAAAAAAGCATCTCTGCTTATTCAGATACTAAGACTGCACATGATTCATGGTCTTTCATCTAAATCACTTCTATTTTTCTTGTACAGTTTTGCAAATAAGGTCTGTTATTAAAAAGAGTATGGTTTTTATTGTGATAGCCTGCACAATAAAGTGAATAATGCACATTGTATTTAAATAAACTCCAAATTTCAAAACATTGAATAGGTGAATTCCAATAAAAAAACCTAGGCCTTTCCATGGTCCAATTGTCGAAAATTATAAAGTGCATGGAGATACCGACCTTATTTCACACACAAGAAAAAAAAAAGGTGTGTTACAATCTTCTAATCATGACAAATAATTATATACAAATGTATTCATTCACCAAAGACTCTCCTAATTACAGTGCAACATCGAAAGGATGACAATGAAATCACAATATTCTAATACAGCATACAGAGTACGTCATATTTTACATTAATTTTACAATACATTTAAGGATTAATCCTGTCAGAACAGGGCATTATTGGCCCGTAAGCTCCTGGCTGGAAGAGTTGATTGGTTTTGGTCAGCACACAAAGGAAAATCCCACCCATATGCTATGATCATCACACATAGAGGCTAAAAAGAAATATGTCACAGGAATGCTATTAAGAACATTCATGCAGGGGTGAGTGAGTGATTGACCAGTGTTGTTCCATTGACTGTTTCTAAGGTTTGAATCATCCACAGGAGCCACAGCTAATTAAGGCATGCTCTGTGCATGCTCATTGTGTTATTGATGCTTTTATTAACAACCTACAATGCAGGTCAGAGAAATATGTTTGCAATGCGAACTACAATTCTAAATGGATGAGGTCATCCAATTTCCCCCTGGAGCGTGGCACTGTGAATCAACGAAGTATGGGCCGCTACATCCAAGAAGAAGAACCCGCATCGCAAGAAGAAAAGCATCGAAGCAAACGGGAATCCCAAAAGAAACCTTGATGTGCAGGGCTTACACAAGGCCGTGAAGTTTATATATTTTTATTCACCTTCACACCAACACACGTACACCATGTGGGCCTATCCTTCCAATTAGAGATTAGACAACCTGAGCTAACATCAGCTCAAGAATATAACCGCTTCACCTATAAAAGCAATTACCAGTTCTCTAACACTGCCTGTTTCCCAACCATGTGTGCTCCCCCATCCTTTTGTATTCATACCATAAGGGTCCTGGATAGACCGCTGGGGGTTCCGAGTCACGAGAGGATACCACTCGAAAACCATTTAAGGCCGTATTACACCCCTCTTTTACACTTCTGCACCTCAGATAAACTACATAGAGATAGCGCCGGGGTACCTCCTCAAACATTTGCACGGGGACAGACAGTTTAACACCGAAACCACCAGGTACACTATTACCAGACAGGAACAATAGTTGAATATAATGAAGGTTTATTCTGGCAAGCCAGCAAACATTACAAACAATACACAATCACAGTGAAAACTCACCCCGCGGAGCTTGGGGAGAAGAATCTAGCCTCAACTAGTGCAGGGGCTGCTTCAATAGGCTTGCCTGTACCTTCTTCTCTGACTTTTCAGTGCTTCTCAGTGCTATTCTAACACAAAAGCACTTTCGAAAATCCCACAGCCTAGGAAACTGTCGGTTTCTCTGATCGTCCGTGCTCTTACACAGCCCCAGTCTGCTATAACTTTCATGGAGCAGGAGCCATCGGACAATCAGAGCCAGAATCACTCTAATCTTTCCTTAATCTGCTCTCACGTCTCCCCTGCTGATTCCCTCCTGCCGTCCTTATCAAATCCCGGATCACACACTCAATTTCCTCCTCACTTTAAAGCTTTACCTCTTCTGCCGCTCCTACATCACAACCCGAATTTCTCGTATTCTGAACCATTCCACTCTGCGTTATGCTCAATGGATGTCTTTCTCTTACCCCGGTGTCTAAATTCCTCTCCCACCCTAAACTTTCTCACTGAAAGTACACACCTCTGGAATCGTCTTCCCTCAATATACGAGATAGTACCCTCCTCTCCACAATAAGAACCAACTAAAACACACCTCCTTATCGAGCATAGATTTGCTCTGTGGCTGATACTATAACCTCATACATTGACCTGTGCCCCTTGCAGATGCACTTACCAGAACTCTGTACGTTCATCCTACTTACCAATTAGATTGTGAGTCTTCGAGTCAGGGACTACCATTTCCTATGTGTAACTTTTTTGCTGAAGCACTTCTTCCCATTATGTGTTATTTAATATGATTGTCACGTGAGTATTGCTTTTGTGAAGCGCTATGTAAATACATAATTCAATTCAGGATATGTTTGTGGTGGTTTCAGTAATCCAAGTACTTTATCTCTTGGGTGGTAACTTTATCTCTTGATTCAGACACACCAATTAGATTGCAAGGATATAGATAGATTAACTATAACGTGATTAGCCCTTATTCAATATACAGTGAGCTGTATCTCATGGCAGGGAAGCCTCTTAGTTACATTCAATTAATAGAACTCAGAAGCCTCCTGCCACAGAAATCTGCTTTAACTGCATACTGTACTGACAAATGGCCTTATGATTCACCAACATGTGGTTCAAGTTGCTTGCGATCTCACACCAAAACGTGACGGCGTATCTTTAAGAAAAAAAAATCACCAACAGTAAGATTTTAACCTTGCCTTTCCTCAGCGGTAGACAACTCCATGAGCAAAGAGTAACCCCATATCTGCATCTCACATAACGATGTATAGTGCGTGTTACAGTGCGGTTGTATTTTCAAACATTGTTTTTTAGCCTTTGGAACACCCGGATTCTTCTGTTGATTAATGCACCCATAATCTACTAACATTGTGTCAATCAACAATCTTACATTGCTTAGAATTGTTTTATATTACTATAATTGTCTCCTGTGGCAAAGATCTGCTTATGAATTATCTGAACAGTAAGCAAATCTGACAAACTGTCAGCATGTTTTAGTTTTTTTTCATTCTGCTACAACAGAGAATGTGCATCTTGGTAATAACAAAATGACAGTGCATCTCTTCTCCAATGTCCGGCTCATGTAGTTGTCTTCTGTCTGCTGACTTATCACATCTCAAACAGCTTCAGCCAATCTAATACAAGACTTCCTTCCTTTCTAGTGTAGCGGGGGTCCCCTTACCCTGCCTCTGGGTCGGGGAACCGCTCTGATCCTCTGATGAAAGGCGGCGGCCATCTTGTAGTGGCGCCACAGGACATTTGCGCATGGCGCGAAGGCCCCGAACGGAAGGGGAGAAGAGGCTATCCTCTGCGGGACGAGCCTGCGCAGTCAGTCGTGTGGGAGCCAGGAAAGGGTAGGTAGTGTCCAGGGAGCAAATGGCTTCCTGGAACTAGCCTATATTCTGCCACCTAAGGCCCCAGATGGGCCCTAAGCACACGGTACAGTATTGTAAGGGAAGTCCCCAGATAGGACCCTATACATTAGTCCTGTAGACAGCCCTACTGCACTCTTGAACGGAGTCCACGCAGTGAACTGAGGTCTGGGACCCGGCTGCAGGTTCAGAGACACTTATGTAGACACTCCAGCTGGAGCCACTCCCCTTCTACCCTACTCCTGGCTTCATCGTGCTGTACCCTCCCTGTAGTGATCACCCAACAATGTCGGACGGACCACTTAAGGGGAGTATGTCGCAGATGGTGGGACCTTCTTCGTCCGTCGTACAAGCTGCATCTCGTTCTGTACTGGTCCCGGCAAGGTACCAACGTGCCAAACTACGCTACCTACCGGGGGTGGGATTGCTGGGAGGCACCGTTTTGTTGGTGCCCACGGCATCTCATACGTTGGGACACACATGGTATTGTGGTATTGTGTATTGCATTGTTCATTATTGGGTGTGTTATTGCAATGTACTGCATTGTTTACCTTACTGGGACTCAGAAAGAAAGATATACATACCCAGTTGTATAGTAGTTTATGGTTTCTATGAGGAATACATACATCTACGCTGGGATCCTCATAGGTGGAAGCGCTGCAATGAGATATAGCACCCCAGGCTCCCAAGAGAGCGAGGCTTTGGCTTCCTGTTAAGCCTCAACAGGTTTAGCAGCACACGTAGTTCCCCCACAGTTTCCCTCAGGCAACGGGAAAAGGGGCTACACTAGTATTTCTCCAAATTGTTTTGGGGGAAAATAGAAAGCACTTTTAAAAACATGCCATATTCGTATCTTTTTTTTTTTTTTTTTTTAATCTTTTTCAGTATGAAAATCATAATGTAATAATGTCAAGGAAAAGGTCAACCATCACAACACATTAGAGCAATCATTTCCAACTTTTTTGATTATGTAAATGTAAATTTATATTGTGAAATTCTGTGCAACACCCTACTCTCTGTAATAACATGTCTGATATCAGATGCATTGTAAGGACCCCAACCCTCTCTAAAAGTGTGTCTGGATCAGATCCGTTGTGAGTGAGAACCCCAACCCTCTCTATAGTGTGTCTGAGATATAGATGCATTTTAAAGCACTCTACCCCTGTCTAATAGTGTGTCTGAGATCAGATGCATTGAGCAACCCAACACTTTCTAACATGTGTCTGAGATCAGATGCATTAAGGAACCCCCCACCCCACACACTCCCGTCTACTAATAGCGTGTCTGAGATCAATGCTTGTAAATTATTTTGTATTTGGTGTGTTTTCAATGACCCCTCAAATTGCAGAGAACCTTCATGGTGCCCATCGCAACTAATGTTCCTAGGAACCATGGGATGGATGCCTCATAAGTGCACGAATGAGGGCCATACCGTTATTTTTGCTTAATTAAACGAGAAACCCTCAGGCTAATAAAGCAACTAAATAAGTCTATTAGAAAAACCCCTATCGTTGCGTTACCCTGCAGTTTCTAATACTGAACAATTCAATGCGCATTGGTCAAACTTAACTAAGGCGTATTATTAACGGCAGGCTATTACAGAGATTCAATGTGCCGATTACAACAAGCTAATGCAAATCTTGTATAATATTAGTACGTAATGTATATTTTTGCACTTATTAACTTTTTCACTTATTATATGGTGTATAATGTAATAATGACTGTACAAAGTATGGGTGTGCAGTAAGTATATCCATATCTACCTCAACAAATGAATTAATATTTCATTTATATTAAATACAATTAAAATAAAGGATGTCCATCCTTTATTTATTTTAATTGCCACTTCATATTAAATAATATATTAAGTATTAAGGTATGTTGGAAATAAATTATGGGACACACTCACTTAATTACAGTCATTCACATTAAATACCACCTTAGTTCACACAAAAACATATCACTTTTTTTTTTTGCTAACTCAAATTGTATTGAATTGTAGAACAGCATACAAAAATGTTACATCTTGAAACATCTGACAATATAATTTAAATCCTAAGCACCAAACATAAAATACAAGGGGCACACTGGTGGGGGGGGGAGGTCTCCTGTTCCGTTTGTTTGTAGCAATTCTGCTCCATCATTGCATAACAATTATGCTTCCCATACGGCCCCGCTTCTCCATCTCATAAGTCTAAGCCCCCTACGTGTTTGCACCTATGTATCGACTTCCAGTCAACGGAGGAATGCATTTCAATCATATGAAAGCATGATTGTTTCACGATTCACTCTGGGATATCTGTTTGTGACAACTAACATAGCCAAACCTTTTGGAATTTAGATGGCAGTGTCATAACCAAACTCGTTAATTCTTTTCCATCTGGCATACAACCAAATTCTATTTCTAATCTTGGGAATGGATGGAATCTTTCTGTTTCCATAATGCTGCGATCTCGCACCTTGTTGCTGTTGCAAAATGTGCAACTAGTTTGCACTCGGCCCTGATAAGCCCTTGTGTTGGTCTGTTCAAAGAAACAGCATGGGTCTAATTGGATTATGAGGTCTAACATCATCTGTAGCCAATCTCTAATTTGCTCCCAAAGGGGCACAAAAACTGAGGACTAGACCACAGCATATGTAGCAAGTCTGCCTGTTCTCCACATTATATTGGCCAATGGGGAGTAACCGTGTGACTGACACATTTTGATAATTTTATTGTGGTGAGATACCATCTCATTAAACTTTATATGCATTCTCCTTTCCCAATCGTACAGATCGAACTCTTTGCTGGCCCGCCGTGACAGATTTCATCCCATACTCATTCCCTACAGACCTAACCTAGGTCTCCTCCCATTAAGACATATACTGTACATCAATGTTCCAGAATATACCTTTTTGTGCATTTGAGATGTGAGTCCGCTCACTGTCTATTCCTAAAATACAGAGATTTTTCAAAATTCGTTAATGGGAGGGCTGTAAATTTGTTATACAAACGCACAAATCTGGAGATACCTAAAAAATTCCTGAATGGGATGTCTTTTTCTGACTTAATTTGTTCAAGTGTTTTTAAATATTTATTGCCCTCCAGATCTTTAGTCTCTGTATACCGATCTGTTTTCCAATTGTAAAATCTTTGCTAATCAGGCCTGAGCAAAGTCAAGATGTCTGATATGGGGGTCATTAAGGTTTCTTTTTGGTAACAAGCATTTACATTTAGATGCCTCCAGATTGTAACGAGTTTGTTCATTGAGGAAAGCGGCTCCTTGACAGAACTATATTATCGTTTTTTTGGGCCCAAATTAAGTCAGTATACTCCACTGGTGCACGTACTTCTGTTCTCAATGTCAACCCAACCTTAAGGATAGGGCCAACATGCCACTGAAAATTTGCTATTACTCTCTGAAGGCCTCCCCATGTTCAGGGCTCTCTCGGGTACCCTTTGCAGGGGGCTCGTACCACCCACCAAGTACAGGGAATCTGCAGCTCCCTCAGCCTTCCTGATCATCGGGCCCTCCTCAGCTACCCGGTCACCTCCCTACTCACCGAAGCAGCAGACCTCCTTGCCCTGTTATTTCAAGCCGCTCAGGTCTCTCCCACGGCCTCTTGCAACCTCCACTCGACAGGCCTCTCTCCCACCAATTCGTGCCTGCACCAAGATAACCCATCAGGACAAGTCCAGTTTGTAGATTTCCTTTTAGGCCAGTTCATGATCCCAGTGGCCATTTTGGGGCGAGCGGAGGGAAGCGGGAAGCTGGGGGTCAGATTCCCCGTCCTGCACCTTTGCCTGTCCCTCTCGTTGATTCCCTGGTTCTCACAAAGGTTTTGCCTGCAGCCCTCTCACTGCTGCTCTGCTCCATCAGCCAACTTGTCCCTGCGCTGAAGAGATGGACCGCGACTCCGCTTGAGCTTCTCACTCAGGCCGTCTCCCTCTAGCTCTCGCCCTCTGCTGTAAGTGAGAGCTCGCTGCGTCCCATGTGTCGGGCATCAGTTTTGGATGCCTCTCTGAGACCTGAGCAACGTTTCAAATTGTTTTTTTATTGTTTAAATGGTTTTAATAGACGTTTCATAGATTTTTGTTTTAAATCAGCCACGCGGGTTTCGGCGGCCATTTTAGGGCTTGTGGGGCTGTATATCAGCGGAGGCCTTCCACCCCAGGGACTCGATTGTTTCCCTATCCCGAACGGCCCAGTCGGGCCCACAAGAGTCTCTGAACGGTTGCCTCTCTCTCCAGAACTCTTTTATATGGACTTGGTGGAGCTTTTATTCTCAGTTACTGTAATAGGTTACTTTTAGGCATAATGTTCCTTGCATGCGTCCGCTAATTCAAGGCTGGCCACACCCACCACAACATATCACTTTAAACACTAAAAACCATAATATAGTTTGATGTGTTTCAGGTTTATTCTAATATATAATAATATCTTTGTATTAGACGTGTAACTTTTTGTAATGAAAGGTTTAAGTCCTTATACTATTACATTGCTTTTAGGCTATTGCAAAAAATAACAACTGATATCAGGGTCTGGATGTAAGGGTCGATTTTGGAAGATATCAGTATAGTGTAGCAATATTATCATGCCACTAACATAACAGTGGCTGAGGATCTCCGTTGTATTGTATGTTATGTCTTTCTATTATTATAGTCGCCATTAATGTACATAGCGATTCACAGTAGTATACATGTGGTAATCAATAAAATAACAGATAATAAAATAACAGATCTGGGAATAAGGAGCTTTAGACATAAAAGTAACATTAAGGAGAGGAGTCCCTGCCCCGAGGAGCTACAGTCTAATTGATAGGTAAGGAGAACGTACAGAGACAGTAGGGAGGGAGTTCTGGTAAGTGCGTCTGCAGGCGGCCAAGCTTAATGTATCAGTGTTCAGAATAGCACAGTGCTATTCTATCGTTCTTTAAGCAAGTGTGTCTTAAGGTGGGTCTTAAGGTGGATAGAGAGGTTGAAGTCGGTACTGAGGGAAGGGATTCCAGAGGTGTGGGCAGTCAGTGAAAAGGTTACAAAGGATTTGAGCTGGGAGAGGGCTTTTGATACGAAGGGGGTGAAGGGAGAAAGAAGACTCTTCTGAGAAAAAGAACGACAAGAGTCTGGATGGTGCATACGAGAAAATTAGGGCTGAGATGTAAGGAGGGGCAGAAGAGTGTAACTTTTAAAAGTGAGGAGAAGAATGAGTGAGTGAGATGTGGGATTTGATCGGAAGCCAGAGAGGGATTTCAGGAGGGGAGGCTGAGACGATCTAGGAAGAGTACAGTAACTGATTCTGGCAGCCAGCGTTTAGGATAGATTGTGGGGGAGACAGGTGAGAGGCAGGAAGGCCGGAAGCAGAGAGGTTTACAGTAATCAAAGGAGAGAAGATGGGATGAGCGCCTGAGTCATAGCTGTTTTAGCAGTCGAGCAACAGAGACAGGAGAAGAAAGGGCGTCGTATCTTTGTATATTATATTTATAAAATATTTTACCAGGAGTATACTCTGGAGTACCCTCGTTTTCGTATTGCGTAGAAAGACGACAGTTTTTAGAATGTTTTTGAATGTGGGGCCGAATGTGAGAGAGGAGTCGAGTGTGACCCCTAGGCAGCGTGCTGGGCTACTGGGGAATGGATCGTGTTTCCAACAGAATGTGGAAGGAGTGTTAGTAGGGGGCGTTGGAAGGAAAGTATGAGGAGTCTGTTTTAGCCATGTTGAGTTTAAGAAGCCGGCAGAGGCCAATCCAGGGATGATAGCAGAGAGACATTCAGAAACTTTGTTGTACAGGGAGTACGAGCAGGGTGTAAGGTAGATTGTTGAATGGTAATTTGTGTGTCGTCACATAGAGTTGATAATTAACCCAAAAGAATGTTAGTAGCTACCTAGGAGAGGGTTAGTGTGTACAGAGAAAAGAGAAAAGGAGGGGTCCCAGGACAGAGCCCTGGGGTACCCCCCCACAGAGAGTCAATAGAGGAGGATTGTGTTTAGCAGAAGAGACATGAAAGTAACGCTGGGAGATGGTTAGGATGAGTGGCTCAATCCTATCACGGGGTCTCGCGGGTGCTACTGGGACAAGTGCGTCGCTACCTCCCTCCAATTAGAACTCTCCTCCTTCGCGGGCTTTGGTAAAACAAGTCTGCGCAAGTGCAACCTCTGGCTAGGTCAGACCTTACGGATGCCAATCAGAACACAACGTCTTGCAGGACGCGGAGCCTCCTTACGGGAGTACTCTCTATCTGCGCCCCCCCCCCCCTTCTCCCATACCAAGGGTGAACAAGGGGATCCCGGTTACATCCTCCCCCCTGTGGATTCCAACGACCCCACTTGGACAACGTTAAACAAGCACAACATTATATAATGAAAAAGAGCTAAACGTTTCCTCTAAATCAGCTTGTACATCTCACTGAACATCACAATAACAGATTGAACTCGATTGCGAGCCCACTGCTGAGCCTCATAATGGGGTGCCCCAAACTGATCGTAGGCCATCCTCATTGGAGGTTGCCCATTTCTCTGGCTCCTTCTTAACAGCTGTTCGGTCACTCCCGTGGGAGAGTGACTATCGGTGTCGGATGCGCTAAGTTCTTCCCTTGAGGGGCTTGTGTTTTTGGACTGGTCTTGGCTAGGGATGAAGCATGGGCTTCGTGGGTCTAACTCTGAATTTTCCGGAGCCACCTCCTGGGGTGATCGCTCCCGGAGCTCTTTACCCGAAGCTCCACCGAGAGATGCTCTCTGCGGAGGGCCCCTTTGAGAGGTTCCCTCTTGTGAATCTTCCAGAATGTCAACGTCCTCGGATCCTTTTTCTGAATAGCGAGCAGATGATTTCGATGCCAAGTTTTCACCTGGCCCTCCGAGTCTTTGATACGGTAGACCGGAAGACCGGGCAATTGGGAGGCCACCTCGTACACCCCCTCCCGCCATCTGTCGGCCAATTTATGCTTCCCTGGTACTCCCAGGTTACGGAGAAGTACAGCATCACCAGGTTTAATGTCTCTGTGTTTCACCTTATGGTCATACCGCCGTTTATTTCCGGCATTCAATTTTTCAGTGGATTTCTCTGCTTGTACATAGGCCCGCTGTAGGTTCTCTTGTAATCTTTGTACATAGCGAAAGTGGGTAGTATTGGGTACCCCATCCGTGGAGACTCTCAACTGAATGTCCACAGGTAATCTGGCTTCACGGCCGAACATGAGGAAATATGGCGAGAACACAGTAAAGTCGTGTCGGGTACAATTGTAAGCATGGACTAGGGCTTCCACATGATGACTCCAGTTAGTCTTTTCCACTCCGGTCAACGTGCCCAACATGTCTAGTAGAGTGCGATTGAACTGTTCAGGCAATGCTTCCCCTTCAGGGTGATAAGGTGTAGTACGGGACTTTTTGATGTGGAGGAGGTTCAGCAATTCTTTTATTAATCGGCTTTCGAAGTCCCGTCCTTGATCAGAGTGTAGGCGTTGAGGGAGCCCATAGTGCATAAAGTACTTCTCCCAGAGTACCTTAGCCACCGTAATGGCTTTTTGGTCTTTGGTCGGGAAGGCCTGAGCGTAGCGGGTGTAATGATCGGTGATGACCAGCACGTTTCCTATGCCATGATTATCGGGTTCGATGCACAAGAAGTCCATACAGACTAAGTCCATGGGACCCGTACTTTTCAGGTGGCCCATTGGGGCAGCTCTAGTGGGCAACGTCTTGCGCTGAATGCACAGCACACACCTACAGTACGACAGTGATGCTCCACGGCTTCTCGCATTTTGGGCCAGAAAAATCTATCTCTCACAAGTCCAAAAGTTTTATCTACCCCCAAGTGACCATGTTCGTCATGGAGAGCTTTCAATACCAGATACTGTAATCATTTTGGCAACACTAGTTGTCGTCGATCCGGGAGATTATGATACTCCACAACTCGGTATAACAGATTTTCTTGTATCTCGAATTTGTCCGCTTCCCGCATCAGTATACCTCCCACATCCCCCGGAGTCTGGCGAAGGAGAGCCCTGCGATTGTGTCGGATGGCATAACGAATGGCCCCTGCGACC
The DNA here is from genome assembly GCA_036426205.1 of Ascaphus truei. NCBI lineage: Eukaryota > Metazoa > Chordata > Amphibia > Anura > Ascaphidae > Ascaphus > Ascaphus truei. The sequence goes on from WSYH01005364.1 coordinate 19,145, forward strand.
GGGTCTTGTTCTTGATATCGTACCATATCCTTCCAAGTGATAATCTTGTCGGGAGTAACATGCATTCCACTAGGATCATGATAGGCTTCGGGTATAGCACTGGAGGCACACCCTAGGGAGTCGGCTACTCTTAGTTCTAAGAATGCTACTTGGTCATTTATGATGGCGGCGGTGCAACAGAGAGCTCTTATTCCTGGCCCTGGGATTTCTTCCCACTGATCTTCGTCCGGGGTAGTGTCCAACCCCGGTCGCCTAGACAGGGCGTCTGCTCCAATGTTCAAGGGGCCTGGTTTGTATTTCAAGGTGAAATTGTAATTAAAGAGAGCAGCTAGCCAGCGATGCCCAGGCGCATCGAGTTTGGCGGAGGTCATGATGTAGGTGAGCGGATTATTGTCGGTCCGTACCTCGAACGACACCCCGTACAGATAGTCCCGAAGTTTGTCTACAATGGCCAACTTAAGGGCCAGGAACTCGAGTTTGTGCACCGGATAATTTGGCACACTGGCAGTGAGACTGCGGCTGATGTATGCAACGGGCCGTAACCCCTCAGGGTATTTTTGATGCAACACGGCCCCTCGGCCATTCAAACTAGCGTCCACATGTAGTATGTAGGGCTGTTCAGGATTGGAATAGGCCAATACTGGGGCTGCCGTCCTTAAAGGCTTGTTCGCACTCAGGCGTCCATTTGTCCCCGAAGGGCTGTCTAGCAGGGTTGGCCTTCTGGCCCGCATCCACTGGATACATTTTTAGTAGGCTGTTGAGGGCTGCGATAGTAGCCGCAAAACCCCAAAAACGAGCGCAACTCTCCCACATTCTCAGGGCGGGGCCAGTTGATGACAGATTCTATTTTGGCGGGGCCAGTGGCAATTCCCGCACCGGACACGATGTGTCCTACATATGTTACAGAGGTTCGGCAGAACCGGCATTTATCTAAGGAGAGTTTGAGGCCTTCCTGATGTAGTCTATCCAGCACTTTCTAGAGCCGAGACTCGTGCTCTTCCAGGGTTTTCCCGAAGACGATAATGTCATCTAAATACACCAGGCATTCTCTGGGGTTCAAGTCCCCTAGAGTCTTCTCCATTAGCCGCTGAAAGGTGGCCGGTGCCTCACATATGCCTTGGGGCATACGGGTGAATTGGTAAAACCCTAGGGGGCAGACGAATGCTGTCTTCTCTTGATCCTTAGGGCTCATGGGGACTTGGTAGTACCCGGACCGAAGGTCCAGTACACTGAACCACCGACTCCCGTGTAAACTATCTAGGATTTCTTCTATTCGGGGGAGGTTATACTGGTCTGGTACCGTCCAATTGTTCAGCGTCTGGTAATCTACACATAATCTCACGGTCCCATTCTTCTTCCTCACAACTACTATGGGGGAGGCGTAAGGGCTCGTGACTCCAGGACAATCCCGGCTGATTCCATTTCTTTGATAGCCGCCCTCACATCCTCTATTTCCCTGGGAGCGAGCCAACGGGAACGTTCCCAGAAAGGTTTCTCATCCGTCATCCAAATGGTGTGTTGGGCATTGTGACTACACCCCACATCCATCTCGCTGGTAGAGAACACGGCTCATCTTTTCTCCAGTTGCATTCGTAATCGCTCCTTCCAGGCTTCCGGCAGTTCGGAGGAGCCAAAGTCAAAGTCCAGTGGTGTCCCGGAATCTTCCACTCTGGTCGTATTCACTTGCACGGCTCCCTCCACGGAGCTGACAGGATATATCTTCCCAATCCATTGACCCACATCGATGGCCATGGGGAATGGCGACAGATTCTGTACCATTACAAAAATTCGATGGGGAATGGCGGTAGGCCAACTTCGGAATTCGGGTACAAGGCGATATCCCCTGTGTACATCCTCTTCAGGGGTGCTCTCTAGCGTGAACTGGTGCTCTTCATCTAGTCGATCAGCGTAGGCACACCAAGCGGGGACTCTCTGAGATTCTCCTGAAAACAGTTGGGTCAATCCGCCCCGCCCGCAGAACAACAGCCCGTATTCTTCCGAGGGGGTTTTGGGGGGGGCTGGATCGGCTTGTACCAGCTCTAACTGCAGGCTGGACATGGGGAACTCGTTAGCTTCGTGTAAGTAGGCCCGGATGATGGCCTGCACAATATCAGCATTCGTACCGAGGATGATTGGGTACTTGGGCGTATCTTTGGGTTCCGGACACATCAAGGCGTCTTCCTTCATGGGGTGAGATTTTCCTGTGTTGAGCTTTTGTATTTCTAGGTCCACGGTCACCAGGCCATCGATGGGGTAGTCGTCATTACTTAGGCCGCGTACCTTGATATGTTCGGCTGGTCTCAGAGGCCGCTTTTGGAGATGACGATCATAGAACCCCCGATATATGATGGTGACTTGGGACCCTGTGTCTAGTAGAGCGGAGGAGTAGATTCCATCCACTAGTACCCGGATCAATGCCACTGGTCCCACACGGTTACCATCCTCCGCCGGATCTTCTCCACTGGGAAGGGTCCCGGGCATGTCAGTATCGGCCACGTACACCCCGCAAACCATAGCCTGGGGAGCGAACTTCTTGGGGGAGGGGCTCCGGTGTCGAGATTCACCCATCCTGCAGTCATACGATATGTGTCCCTTTTTTCCACATTTGTAGCAGGAGATATCCCTAGTGGTAGCACGGCGGTCGTACGGGGGCGAGGATCGTTCCGCGTATTTTGGCTTGTCAGGGGCGGGTTTATCCGGGGGCTCCTCCTTCTTTTCAGCGCTCCCTTTGGTTTTATTGCTACTGCTGGTCTTTGCCTACTGAGGGGAGTGTAACATCAGATGGGTCTCGTGCTCTTTGACCTGCTGCAGGAGTTGGATGAATGAGGGGGGGGGGTCCCCGCGTGAGGTGGTCACGAATCATGCTAGCGATAGGGTGAGTAGGGCTGGACCCCCGGAGGTATTGTTTACGAAGATATTCATCCATCTGCGAAGGCGTCACATATTTAGGATGCAGCAACGGTCCGAGTGAGATTTGTACTCGGTGTATATAAGCAGACAGATCTTCCCCCTCCTTTTGATTTATGGCGTAGTATTTGGCCCACAGGGCGCCATCATCCTCTTTGACGCTATAAGCTTCCACTAGGAACTCGATCATCATGCGAGAAGTTAATTCGGGGCACTGTTCTCGATGGATACTGATCAAAGTAGACGCTGGGGGGCGCAGGCATTCCATGAGCCGTTGCCGTTTCACCACGTCAGTGCACGACCATTCGTCTATTACTCCCTGAATGTGTTCCTTCCATGTCTCTATCCCATCCTCCCCGGTAGGCACAGGGAGTGTCCCTGAGAAAGCCTTTAACTTCCGGTAGCTTTGGGTATGGGTGGCTAAAGTAAGGGCTTCCACTAGTGGCGGTAAGCTGGTGGGAGTGGTTAACTGGTCTATCTTATCATTGAGTTTCTGCAGCATATCACTACTCACCCCTGCTTCGGCAGATGCGCTCGATCCGGGAGAACTGGATTCGGACCGCCAACTAGCCTCCTCGCTCTCGGGGTAGTGAGCGAAGGGAAGAGTGGGGTCGTCCTCCTCTAGCCCTCTTACGGGGGGGTCTCGATGAGGGTATACAAAGGGGCTGCCGCCAGGCGGTGCATCTGGTAGCGGTAAATATTGGGGAATGGTGGGCTCGAGTACTACCAGTTCTCGCCGACAGTCCACAAGCAAGGTGTTCCATTTAGGGTCTTGGTCTATGCGTACATCTATTAGGCGGGATTTGGCAAATCCCGGGAGTTGTCGCAAGGCCGTTTGCAATGTCTCTAGGGGTAAGGCCATGGGTACTCTGGTCACTGCTATGGCACGACGGGCAGGCGTGCGCATGTGGCGCGCCCAGTCGCGTATCTCTTGCCGGGTAGGCAGGGCCATGGCGGCACAATTTAGTCTCGAAGGGGCACCCCAGGTCTAAGAATCTCAGCAGAGCCTCCAAATGTAGCCCTGCTTCCTATAGAACGCAGGCCGCTACGATATGCTGTATCACCTGTAGGCTCGCAGGGCCTGAGTCTCTGCCACGGAGAGCCTGGGGTACGTGCAAAATGATTATAAGGAGGTGCAGCGCCTCCACCTGCGACAGCTCCCACCAAAGGGGGAGTGGGTCTTCGCAGGACGTATACATGGTAAATACCAACACAAGGCAGAATAACTTAACCAATCGACTTTACTTGCAGGAATATTCTTATACATGTACAGATCAAATCCCTCCCTAGCGGAGATACTCTACTCGTGTCACGGCAGACGCCAACCCTCCCGTATCTCTCCACCGGGTGATCCCACCCCGTGTCCAATCCCCAAGGGATAAGTCCTCCCACCCTACAGTGAGTCAGATGTATGTGTATATAAGAGTGTGACTGTGCAGCCACTGTGTCCCGAATGAAAGTGAGGGTACCGTTGGTGCACTTGTAGAAATACCTGCCGGGTACTCCGATACCCGGTGCCGCTACAATCTTCATAAAGGCTCCGTACGAAGTAGAGGTCATCCGCGCACCTACGTGGGTATCCAGGGCGATCCCACCCGGACACTCGTGGTAGCTTAACGGGATCTGAGCCCAGACCTTCCGCCAATTAGAACAGTCCAGCACCGATCGTATGATACAAACGGGAATCTGGAACCTCGCTATGGCAGTCTCTAGCTCGGCTTGTCTCTACTGGGACTCAGGACCTAACTGGGCCTGGGGCATGCGGCCTACGCAGGAGCGGTAAACCTCCCCGGCACCAAAGCTCCGTCTCCTCTCCTCCCAGCTCTCAACCCATTGGCTCAATCCTATCACGGGGTCTCGCGGGTGCTACTGGGACAAGTGACTCGCTACCTCCCTCCAATTAAAACTCTCCTCCTTCGCGGGCTTTGGTAAAACAAGTCTGCGCAAGTGCAACCTCTGGCTAGGTCAGATCTTACGGATGCCAATCAGAACACAACGTCTTGCATGACGCGGAGCCTCCTTACGGGAGTACTCTCTCTGCGCCCCCCCTTCTCCCATACCAAGGGGGAACAAGGGGGTCCCGGCTACAATAGCTATGCAGCTTTTCTATCTAAACCCTTGACCTCGCATAGAAGAGGGAATAGTAACAGAAAATATAATAATATGAAAGCTTAGTAAAGCACTTACACTAACTATAGTTCTAAAATTTTTACTTTAGAGGGTCTTGCTTGGTCTGTATCAAGATATTTCAGTAGAACACTGGAATGTGAAAACGGCAAAGATAGGGCTCTTTATAGAGATGGAATGCTAGTGACTTTAGGTCCCTGACAGAGAGAGAGATATAGTACAATCACAGACTAATTCTTTTTGAACAGGAAAAATACAGTTTTCAAGAATGTTTCAGACACCGTTAATAGACCACTGAAAATTGTCAGGTCCTGACTGCGTGACCGTCCAGTACTTGCAGGGCAGTACCGGACCGAGATTTTATTGCGCCCAGGAGAAAATATTGTGCCCCTACTCTCCCGCACTACTGATGAGAGCATGCTGGCCTAGTATGCTCACAAAAGGCAGCGGCGGTAGTCCGGTAGTCCAGGTAGGGGTAGTTGAAGGCACACTGCATAAATATATCTGATACTCTGTGACGTGTACAGTAAGTATGAGGTCCAGTATTGCTTCCAGAGAGTAGGCTCTCTCACCAATTGCTTGATAGATGACACTTGCAAGGAATCCTGGATGACCTGCTTCTGGCTGAACCTGCAACAGACACATGCCAGTTTACATCTGGCAGATTGAAGTCACCCATAATGATTACCTCTTTTTTAATTGCTATCTTAGTGATATCCGCTAAAACCCTATCAAGGTCCTCTTCTTATCCTGGAGGTCTATAGACCACCCCTGTATGAATGATAAGATTCTAAATTAAAATCCCTGCTCATCACACCACTTGCTGATTCACACATTAAAGTGTTTGCAAATCCTGCCTTCCTCACCCCTATGTACAGGCAATAACACTAAAAAAAAGTTAACGTGGATTCTACAGTGCCTGTCTAAGAACTACCTCTAACTCCCAAAACTACTCTTTCACTACCCTAACCAGGTGGATAATGACATCTGCCTTTCCCTCCTGTCCTGCTAACAACAATTTCAGAATGCGTCTCTTATCCCTCTGAACTGTAGGTCTAAGTAGACACCTTACTTCCCTGTTCCCATATCTACCTGTGCCTAAATCTATACCTCTTACAATGGAATCCCCCATAACGAATTGCCTCCTTTGCTTGAAACCAATTTTTCTGACTGTTTCCTTCCTATGAATTCTACAGACCATTCTCCTCCTCTGAGGAGGCAGCAGCCATTCAGGTGGTGCCTGTGAGGATGCACACAACCTGCCTTTGTCAGCCTGCAGCCTAGCAATCTCCTATTGCAACCGAGAAAAGTGCTGACAGATGGGACTGCCTTAAATCTATTGCACTGTACAACACCAAACATTGAACTCCTGTGTTCCAACTCCTTGTTTAAAACTCTCACTTTCAAAACCATATTGCATTTGGAATAGTAAGATACTAGCAAGAATATGTACGGTAGATACAAACATTTAGATCATGATTGTTACTATGGTTATATAAATTCTATATTACTTGTAGCCCTCGTGTTCCTCCCTGCTCCCCTTGTCTGCGATCCGGAATGCTGTGGGAGCGAGCGGCTGGCTGCGATGGCATATGGGGCTGCTGGAGGGGTGACCAGGTAGCCGGGATTCCGCAGCGGCACCTATAAAAGGGCGTCGCCATCTTGTGAATATCCGTACATGCGCGCTGAAGCTTTGCGCATGCACAGAAGTGTCTCGACAGCCGACGGCCATCTGGGTACACTCAGCGCATGTGCAGTGCTTATTGATAGTGGCAGCCATTACCAATAAGCTCCACATGGGGAACTACAGTCCCCAGAAGGCACTGGGACTACAGGGCACATGGTCTACAGCAGCGAATAGCGAGCCAGGATTTCCTCTGCAACAAATTACTCAATTTTGTGCGCTTGCAGCCACACCAGTCAGTCAGAGCCAGGACAGAGAAGGGGAAGGTAGGGTCTGAGTGTCAGTGGCACTCAGACTAGGTCAGAGTACCCCCTTAGGTCCCATATAGGCCCCACTCAAATGAGCTTGTGGTTGCTTCAGGGAAGGCCCTAGATAGGGACACTTCCCTATTTACTGAGTAGGGTCAGGGACACAGAGGAAGACGCCGTGTAGTGATTGCAGCCTGTGGTCTGGGATAAGACCACCTACGTATAGAGACTCTTAAAGGTGGGACACTCCTACCAGAGACCATCCAATGCAGAGGCAGACACCATCACGGACGGTGACGTTGCTGGATCAGCGGATCCCCATCGTTAAGCCGGCCACACCAAGTACTGGAGTACTCGGCAGGTACCTCACAAAGTGCACCAACAACTCACGGGGTAGCGCTACTCCCTAAACTTTTGGGTGGGCCCGGACATTGGGGAAAAAGACATCAGGGTATTGGTGCCTAGCACCTAATGTACTTTGGGGACACTCATTTGTGGTACTGAGTCAGGGGTTGTTATACTGTGTGGTACAGGGTACTGTTGATGGAGTATAGTAAAGGTTGTTATTATATATACAGACGTGTGTGTGTATTACTGGTATTGTTCCTGGGAGGGAATTATCCTGCTGCGTCAGGATCCCTTTCAGGTGGAGGCACAGCACCGAGGTGGATATCCAATCACCCCAGGCTCCCAGTGGTGGAGGCTCTGGCCTTCTGTGAGCCAAAAGGTAACTGCAGTACCGGTAGTCTCTTTAGTAAGGGGGGGAAAGAGGGCTACATACTATTTGCCTCTTTTTCTTTGTCCTTGTTTATCATTGTGTTATTAAAAAAATATTTAGGATGATCTCTTATTTATTTTAATATGTGAACAGAACACACCGCTCTCGCAACTTAGTTGTTTTCGAAAGAAATAATTCGCAATTGATTTCTCGCACCTTACTATAGTTGTGTCATTTTATCTTTTAGTATTTTACTTATCACTTATACATGTTTTTTTCACTTATTTGTATTCACTGGAAAAAGGAAAAAAATATTATTGGAGTGCACCAAAATGTACTTTCTTTGAATGATTGTTCACTATGTCAGCTTTTCATTTATACAGTAGCGACATTGTTTATTGCAGAAAAAGCCGCCGGCTACATGCGTCTGGGAAGCGGGTAGCCGCGGCGCGTGGCGGCGCACTGTGACGTCACAGTAACATGCGCGCCCGTCTTCCCCGTCTTCCCCGTCTTCCCCGTCTTCCCCAGGCTTCCCCGACACCCCTGGAGATCAAATGAAGGTAAGCGGGGGTGCGGGGAAGCAGAGGGGCAGAGCAGGAGCCGGGTACGGGGTCGGGAAGGGGGGTAAATTGCGCGCGAAGTGGAGGGGGGGTGCGTGGGGGAAACGCGGCGGCGCGCGGTTGTTACTGGCGGCAGCTGGGGTAGATCTCGGCGTGCCGTCGTGATTTAGTGCAATAAACAATGTCGGTGCTGTATGTCTAATGATCTCTTGTTTACATTTTATGTTGTCACTCTTGATTTCATGTGGCAGTTCGCTGTGTAACATTTGTTAATCTGTCAATTTTTTTTCTCTGGCTGGCTTCCCTCAATTAATTACGCACTAGATTGTAAGTGATGACTGCACCCTGAATAAATGTCAGCGCAGCTCTCTTACCATACTGGAAACATCTTTTTTTTTTTCAATTCATTTGAATGAAGCTGAAGTTTTCTCCATCTAAATTTAGCATAGGTTGAACTTGATGGACGTACGTCTTTTTTCAACCTCATATACTATGTTACTATGTAAGGGGAATACAGCTTCACAGTATAAAAAATAGAGACCAGAATGTGGCCTCCCTAGGGTGACTGTGAACCAACTTGTACTGTATATAATGATTTTCATTATTATTTTTCTATCAATTGTATGTCACATGGCTGGCCTTGTTGCTTCTCTGCCTCCTGTCACCCAAGCCCTTATAGGTATTGCAGGCTGTGATAGAATGATCCAGGACCAGTGACCCCCCTTCTGCTATCCTCTGATTGACAGGAGAGGAGGTGACATGGTGTGTGTGTAGCCAATGACGGTACAGACACATGATATCAGGGGGAAGTACCAAAACTTAGTTGGGCAGTCCAGTCTGGAGTTTGAGACTGGAGGAAGGGCTGTGAGTCTCTCCTATCGGGGATGAGCGTGCCCACTCCAGCCTCTAGGGGGCTGGGGAACTAATGCTGCCACAAAGGCCTCAAGATTGACAATTAGGCCTCAATACTATCTGAGGTCATGCACCATCCTGAAGCCTGTGAACCTTTAATCAGCATCTGCATCGTTATGTATGTGTACCTGCTGCCAGTGACTGCAATAAAGTACCCCTTGTCTATATTTATTCCTGCCTGAATTCTCAGTCTATCAGGTAGGGGTATGTTTGTAATGTGCACCAGTGGGAGACTGTCTCTGGCTACCCTAGAGCCACTGGAGCTGGAGGCACTGACACCAAGATCGAATTATGAGAAGCCAACGAAAGCCTGTCCTGTTCCCCATGCCTTTGGGGACCCCTCAGCATTTCCTGGACCCTCGCAGGTATGCAACAAGCACCACAGCACCGGTAGCAGCAGTAAGATCTCCCAGGGGGGGGGGGGTTGAAGGTGGAACAGTGCTACATATATTTTATTTAAAGTTTTGTACTTGTACAGTACAAAAAGCAAGTAAGTAGTATACATCATGGCGCACCTACAGTACAAAGTACTAAAGAAAGTGCAACATAATGCTCCTATCATTCAAAGTAAGCCGACATTCAAACTTATATGCGGTTTACTTTGAATATTACTGTAGGGGATGCGTGCAGAGGTAAAAACAGGAGACTCGCTTTGGGAAAATAAATGTTGACTTTTATTTCACCAAAGTGCAATGAACAAAACCACAGGCTAAACTCAGCCAAGGTGCAGCAAAAGGCAGGTCAGCAATATACAGGATAGGGCTTTTCTAGGCCAAAGTTCAATTTCCCCAGCATATGGAAGTCTATATACGTCTATATAGATCTGGTGTCCCTAGGGATCAAGGACTCGCACATGTCGTCTGTATGCAGACCAGGTAGAGACAGAGAAACAATTCCCTTTCCTTCCTTTTACTGCTGTGGCAGACTTTATTCTAACAAATCACCGGTTTGTCCCTGGCTTGTTCCTGGAATGCGACGCATGCCGCGTTCCTTTTGCGTTCCCAGCCACGGGTCATGCCCGGCTGACGCACGGTTGATGTGTTAATTAATAATGGCTCAGGATGCCCGGCTGACGCACGGTTGATGTGTTAATTAATAATGGCTCAGGCTTTAATAGGCTGCAATGCTTCGCGTGTCCGCCAGATGGCATAAATTCATGAATTGTAATGCAGTATATATATATATATATATATATACTGTATAACAACAACCCCTATCCTAAACAACCACCGTTGGGGCTAATACCCCCTTCACCCACCCCCGCTACCCACATTTTTAGTGTAATGTTAATTTTTTTTATGGTTTATTATTTTATGGGTTCCTGTGCCTGGTGGATTGGTTCGTGAGTAAGCTGTTAAACGGGAGTCGGTGGGGCCAAGTAATGGTAAGTGAACTAAAGAAATGTATTTTATTTAACTGTATTCTATCCACCTTTAAGACCCACTTGCGTAAAGAAGCATATGAGTAGCACTGTGGAGATTCTGAACACATGATACATAAAGCTTGGCCCCCTGCAGACGCACTTACCAGAACTCCCTCTTACTGTCTCTGTACGTTCTCCCTACCTATCAATTAGATTGTAAGCTCCTCGGGGCAGGGGCTCCTCTTCCTTAATGTTATGTTTATGTCTAAAGCACTTATTCCCATGATCTGTTATTTATATTATCTGTTATTTATTCGATTACCACATGTATTACTACTGTGAAGCGATATGTACATTAATGGCTCTATATAAATAAAGACATACAATACAATACAATACAACATGTTATTTTTTTTAAAGCTTTTTTAACATGTGTATTTTTTTTTGTGATATATCATTTCTTGCCACTGTATGTCTGTATGTATATATGTCTAGAGAGATATATACATACAGGGTAAGAAATGTTGTTATTTTAAAAGCTTGATTTGATGTGTTTTAAATTAATTTGGCTATGCTGCTATGCTTCAATGTGTGTATAATGTTTTTTACAATTAGATAGATGTAATCCTTGGTATTGTATTATGTTGTATAGGGTTTGTAAGGGTTAGCCTTGGTTTTAAATTTTGTATTCTGGTTGGTACTTATATTTTTTCACATGCTAAATTGTTCTGCTCCAGGCTTGAATTAGTTAATTGTTTAATTGTTCGGGATGGACTGTCAATTGTTTAGGGATGTAAACGCGGTCACGTGATCGGGACCTTTAAATGCAGAGGGTTACCGGCACCTCATAAAGGGGCCTGTATCTCGGGAAGTAGGGGGTCCCCGGACCTGAAACCAATGCGGTTCAGCTCCGGAGATCCCCTGTACATTTACACTATGAATAAAAATGTATTTTAAATAATTTTTAATGTGCCGATGTTTGCGCAGAGAGAGCAGCGGATCTCTCTCTGCTGCAAACACATCTCGCCAGGGGACGGCTTCTCGGCTTCAAGGACAACAGCTCGCAAACGCCCCCATGAGTTTTTACACGGCATTGCAGTATTGAAGACAGCGGGAATAAAATGCTTAAATCACAGCCGCGAAAATAACGCAATACACCCCGGGAGAAAACGACACAAAACCGCAGATAACCGGATAATCTGAAATTCGCGGAGCTAGCCGAGTTAGAATAAAGTGTGTCGCCACTGTAAACCCGTATCTAGATTTAGCTGGGCTCTTTAGTAGTCTTGCCTTCCTCCAGGCAGGGATTAACCACTGCCTGGTCGACAACCAACAGCTGTAGCTATTGTAAACAGGCTTGCCCCTGTTACACTGGCATTATATTTTGTGGCCATTGCAAACTGAAACTGTTATTTAAGAATATGTGAAATTTCTTTTTGTGCATAATTTGGTTTACACATTACATTGCATCCTATGATCCTACGTAGGGTGCAGCTATCATTATAAAGTACCGTATAGGGCATATTCAATAATGAAAGGTACAAACTCAAGAGGAAGGTAGGACTTGAAGAGACTAGTTTTGCGCCTTTATTTGCATTTTCTACTATTCACTTTGCTACAACAATTTCAGATCCAAAGCAAATCTGTGTTGCCGGAATCGCACTCAAAGCTGTGGTAGGAAAGACTTTCTTGAAGGTTCAGTGGTTATTTTCTGCACACAAAAAAAATAATAAAAAAGATAAAAGAATACAGTAATTGTTTTTAAAAATAATAAACAACCTTATGAGCCTTTACCAAATAAGAAGAAATTAGCAAATTGTGGGTTTATGAAAACACATTCTAAGAAACCAACCTCACCTCTCCTCCTCCTTCGCCCCCCAGCCCCTTCTCTCCTCCCCTCCTTATCTCTCTACCTCCCATCACTTTCCTTTAATACCTTATGATGTCCCTAATTCTTTCCGCCTCTCTCTCCTTCTCCAGTATTCTTACTTTCTGCTCACGTGGCAAATGACTTCCTCTCTTTCTTTGTCTGCTTTCTGTGTAAACTTTATAGCCCCCTGACTCTCCTTATCTGCCACTAGGCAGGCTGTGTGCATTACGATGCCAGCAGTAGGATGTCACGTGTCAGATACATAACCTACCAGTAAAGATGTGAGAATCCACATTTTATTTCAATGTTGTTGGGAAGATTGCGGGGCCTCTGTAAGTGCCGCGCATCCCCCAGAAAATGTCACTCTCCCCTGGTAAAATCATTAATTCAGGCAGAAGCATAAATAGGCAGAGTCCCCAAATTCCTTTGGTTGTCCTTGTAGAGACAGTCCTGCTAAATTTGGGACAGTGATAACCCTCATTTACTTGATAGTTAGATCTTGATCAGCTGTGCCTATAATGGTACTTGAATAAATACATAATATAATAAAAGACAAGTCTGTACTACAAGGAACGGCTTACTTTGAGTAGCTTTTTTTCCTAACTATTGAAGAATCAAAATTCCTTCCTAAGAAAGCAACTAGCTTTGGTTTCTTTCCATAATTCAAATGATTTCATGACTATCACAGTTTCCTTGTTGAATTACTTTCCTTTCTATTTCAGTGAAAATCAAAATGGGTCACACACGCTGTGAAAACACAGATATAAGACACCAGCCAAGAGGTTACCATAGCAACAAATCTCATGTGACAACATTTTCTTTTCACCTCTGCTTTCTTTAATTCGTATTACATTTCTGCTAGGGAAATATAATTTTAACAAACTCGTTATTACTAGGCTAATTATAGCGAACACACAATCACTCAAATGGTAAAAAAATATATACACATTATAAAATGTATATAGAATGTTGTTATTAATATGCATGTGTGTGTAAATATATATATAAATGTATATAGAATGTTGTTATTAATATGCATATGTGTTTGTGTAAATATATATATACATACATATATACATACATACATACATACATACATACACTACTGCTGGAGGCACTAAGCACCATGAGAAGAACCAGAGGAAGAACCTAAGCCTGTCCTGATCTCCACAATACCGCAGATCAGCTCAGCTCTCCTGACCCTAACAGGTATCGCACCACACACTAGGTAGCATAGGCTGTGTAATCTCCCAAGGGGGGGTAGAACAGTGCTATATATATACAAGCGGAACAAGAGACAGTCCTATTGGCGAACATTTCTCTGACTCTGGCCATAAGATGAACGATCTGAGGGTTGCCATACTCAAAGGTAATCTTAAAACACCGAAAGAGAGACGGTTGCATGAATACAAATTTATGCAACTGTTCGGGACACTTAGCAGTGGCCTAAACAGAGATCGAAATTTTATGAGTCATTACTGACACAAGTGAACTCTCTTCCCATGAGCGCTATAGGCTATATCTGTACCTACTGTGCTATATGTATGCACACACAGCTGTCTCTCACACATACTTATACTCCTTGTTTTTCCATCCCTATACACCAATAGGGACCACATAGTATCCACACACACTTTTAGTTGTGCTACTAACTCTCACATTTCCACACGCACCCACACCATTTATATCCACTCCCACTCCACACACACCTTTTGTAAAGCACTGTATATACTGTGGGCTCTCCATTAATTTTCATTCACACTGATACACATACACACTCTTTCATCACTTGCTTTCAGGAACCTTTTGACACCTCCAGCCATAAAACACATCCACACCGGGGGAAGGACCAGCACAGATAACATTCCAATAGACACTGTTTATAGTATAGCTTTTGCTTGCTTCATTCATTGTAACATCGCCGGAAGAAGAGATAGTGTATCTCGAAAGCTCGCACAAATAAAAGCATTTTGTTAGCCACAGAACGGTATCATCTATTTATTTTTTGATTATTGAAGCTCGGCTAACACGGTACTGATACCTCTACATATATATATATATATATATATATAGAAAAAACAAAACAGAGAGCGCACGCCCCATAGTGTAACACTGTAACATTTGATGTTGGGGAAGGGTGGATGGAGGGATTAAAAACACTCACAAGGTAAAGGTATATATTAAGCAATTTGTGATATATAATCACCACCAGGCATGTCCAAACTGCAGCAGGGAGTCCAAGATTCGCTGGAATAGGTCACTCAAACAGCGCTGTCCCTCTGGTTCACTTGAAATCTTCCAAAGTCATTTGGTATCAGAGTTGGCCTTGAATTTATGTCCACTTGGGGTTGGTGTGTAATAAGGGCACTCACTGTCCGTGTCTGTTGTCCACCACCCTGAGGAAGATCCCCCTGGGGATCGAAACGTGTGGAGTTATGTGCTGTATTTAATACATTTTTATTATTATTATATGCATACATTTATTTTCATTCAACCTGAGTGCTGTCTCCTTTTTGCTGCTATGCGGTAATGTATATATTATATCTGTGTGTGTGTGTGTTGTAACAGGGTACGTCCCATTATACCTTCGTTCCCCCCGTTATCCCTGCTATGTAACTCCTGCTAGTGCAGGCTTTGGGGGAGCGTGGATTAGAGAAGCATAAAAAACAATAATTACAATGAAATTACTGTGGTACAACAATGGTGTTGGGGGTATGATAAAATTGCTAATGCACTTACACGGCCATGTGTAAGCGGACAAGGTGGATGTATCTTTCTTTAGACAATCCAGTCACTTCCAACATCAGGTAACTGGTGTTCAAAGGGTTGTGAATAAATATAAATACTATATCTGTACTCCACACGTGCCAAGGTGTCTTGCAGGAATTGGTAACTTTGGGGTTAAATTACCATCTGCATCTATCTCCCTCCCATGTGGACTGTTATCAGTTGGAACAGCATGGATTCTACCCCCGGCTCTTGGGCATCAGATAGGGACTCTCCCCGGTAGTAGTGATAGGGGGATAGTGGGGGGGGGGTGGTTGGGGTAAAAGTGAGGCGCGATGTCAGTGGGTTTAAAAAGCATTAATAGTTAATAAAACAGGACTCACATACATACATAGAGGTTGGACCCTGGCTTCCTCATGCCGTCCAGGTAGAGCTTAGCAGCCGTTTGTGCCGATCACGCGTCCGTGAGGCAGGAGAAGAAAACCTTTACTCCTTGGCTGCAATGGCTGCTTGGTCGATCTACGGGAGCCTCCGGGGTCAAATTCAGCTGGGGATTGGAGCTACGCATTTCCTGAGTCATCGGACTCCTCAGCTCATTCTTGACGTAGGGGGGTCTCCGAGTTTTATATGAACCCTTGTGTAATCAAATTCTGATTGAGGCGGCTGTGTTTCAATAAGCCCTAATTGCATTGTTTTTCAGTTAGGTGCATTTTCAATGTTCTGTAATCACACTATGTTTCACTTCCATAATGGTTTAAGCAAAACATCATGGTTAAATAGATTAATAACCGCACCTATAGGGGTTTTATGAGCGCAGTAAGTCGCATGACATATTAATTCTTTTACTAAATAATTCTATCAGAGCCTCTTGTGTTTGTGTTTTTAACTTTTCCACACACTTCACAATTTTATACAAATTCCCTTAAATCTTTACTCATAAGTAACAGGTTTTATAATTTAGGACCTCAAATAGCGGTCAATCTGTATCATATGGCAATTGGTCATATGAAAATTACAGCTACAAGGTGCTTGTTTCTTAAAATTTAAACATTTTATTATTACTCACATGAAATTTACAAATACATACAGATTATTCAACTCTTTTTATAAATTGGTCTAAAAATGCCCAAAGACTTTATATAAGCAGATAACCCATATCACCAGGTTAATAGTAATAAAAAACAATTATAAATGAATCATACTCAATATGGTTCATATTTAAAATTAATTCACGTGTTTAACATAATCAAAAAGCAAATCACCAAAAACTTTTATAATCACTTGAAATCTAAAAGCTAGAAGCTAAAAACTAAAAAAACTAAAAAACTAAAAGGAGGACTGACAACTAAAAGAGAGCTGACGCTGAACAAAGGAATTAATCTGAAAAGGAGAGGGAACTGTAAAGAAGAAGAAGGGGAGAGGGGAGGTATAGTCAACCCACATCTAATCCAATCTCTCATGGTTCTAGATAAGGATATAAATCCCTCCTCAAAAACTCCGTATATTCAATGGATACTGAGAACTGTAGTCATTTAATTAATGCTGCAATATCAAGGTCGACGTTAGCCTAATGGGGACACTGGATTTTAACGGTATATCCAAACGTCCCCTCTGGCGTAGACGTCTCAATCTATCTCCCCCCTCCAGTCTCAGGGACCACCTCTAATCCCCTATAGAGTAGTCCTGAGGGCCCAACCCGTGTTGTTTGAATAAAGTGGAGGGGCACGCTATGGGAGGTCATGCCTTTCCTTATATGCCCAAGTGTTCATAGCGGACTCTAAGACTCTTGAGGTCCGGCCCCACATACTGGAGTCCACATGGGCATTGGACTAATATACCCTTACATTTGGTTCGAGGGGATGATTTGAGTTTGGTCTTGAATCCCTCTTTCGTAACATTTGAACTGAATTCAATTTTGTCAGTTGTCGCATGTTGCAGGCTCTTGCAATCTAAACACTTAAAAAAATCCACCGATTTGCAACCAGTTATTAACTTTAATCTCAGTTTCCTTCCTGTTACACTGGGTACTAGTTTTGTTCTTAAATCTCCGCCTTCTAAAAATTAGCGGGGTGGTGTCTCGCAATAGTCTTTCAATACTATGTCTTTGCACAACCATGCCAATGTTTCATTAAAATTCTTTTAATCTTATGGGCCTCGTTGTTGTATCTTGTTACAAATGGTACGATATTTGTTTATTCTTCCCTCTTTGTTTGGGTACCATCAATTGATCCTTATTCAAATTTAAGTTCTTATAGTGCTTCCTGTCATTAAATCCTGCTTATACTGCCTTTTCTCCAAATCGATTTCCAAAACTCCCTGCTTGTTCTTTGTCACCTCGACTCTGAGCAGTTCCGTCTGATTCGCCTAATTGTCAGAACGGAATATTATTTAGCCATCTGTGATGATGGCCAACTGCTGTTAGCAAGAACGTTTTGTTAGCCGTCAACTTCCTTGAAATAGGTCTGGTGTTTTGAGAACGTTTTTCTCACTGTATGCGTGTAGGGTCAAGGAAGTGATGCTCTCTGTATGATCTCTGATGTGAAACTCAGATTAACCTCATTATTATTATATAGGTCAAGAAGAGTTTGAGACTTTCCTCACTCCCCTGCCAAAATAATGAGCACATCGTCGATGTATCTCCTCAGAGGACCAGGTTTGCTCCATATGGTTTTCAGACCAAATATGGTCTCTTCCCAAGTGCCATGTAGGTGTTGGCATAGCTGAGCAAACCTGGTCCCCATAGCGGTCACCGCATTTCGCAAGAACATAGAACCCGTCAAACAGAAGAGATATGAGACAGGATAAACCTTATTCCGTCTAGTATAAAAACGTTTTCTGTTCCCTGGGGACTGAAGGGTCTTTCTCTAAGCGATGCACCGCTGCACACCCATCCTCATGCCTTATCGACTGTGTATAAAGACGTAACGTCACAGGTTACTAGTGTGTAGTCCTCTTGCCACTTATGTTGATAATATTTTCAGGACCTCCAAAGTGTCCTTCAGATAGGCTTTCGCACTAAACCGCATCTTCTGTAATATATATATCCAACATGCACTCCGAAAAGTTCTGAGTCAGAGACCCGATACCCGATATAATGGTGTCTACCCGTGCTGCTGCTCTGACGGTTTTTGTGGATCTTGGGTAAAAAGTAGAACACTGGTTTCACTGGTTCAGATTTAAATAGATAGCTGAACTCCTTTCACCCAAGATCCCTATGTCCCATTTTGCTTCACTCAGAAATCTGTCTCAGTTTCCTCTGTATGCCTTTGAAGGATCTTGTGTCAACCTCTATAAGTCGTCCCATCACCCAGAATACGAAGACACTCAGAGAGGTAATAACTGGTGTCATAATAACGACACCTCACCCTGTTATTCTGCGATTTAATTGTAATACTAGTGTCTTCACAAGTGTTTTCAGAGCTTGCTTTCCTCCTTAGGTAAATTTTCTCGATTTACCCTTGTTCAGCGTCAGCTCTCTTTTCAGTGTCAGTTCTGCTTTTTAGTTTTTAGTTTTTTCGTTTGATTAGCTTCTAGCTTTAGATTTCAAGTGATTATAAATTTTGTGGATTTGACTTTTTGATTATGTACACGTGATTAATTTTAAATATGAACCATATTGAGTATGATTCATTTATAATTGTTTTTATTATCTATTAACCCTGGTAGATATGGGTTATCTGCTTTATTATAAAGTCTTTGGGCATTTTAGCAATTATAAAAATGAGTTGAATATCTGTAATGTAGTTTGTAAATTTCATGTGAGTAAATAATAAAATGTTTAAATTAAGAAACAAGCCTTGGAGCTGTAATTTTCTATACCAATATTGCCATATGATCAATTGACCCTATTTGAGGTCTAAATTATAACACTTTAATATTAGAGTAAAATTTTAAGGGAATTGTCTAAAAATTGTGAATTGTGAAAAGTTTAAAAACACGAAACAAGAGGCTCGATCAAATTATTTAGTAAAAGAATTATATGCATGGACTTACCTGCGCTCATAATTAACCCCTGTGTGGGGTTATAATCTATTTAACCATGAATGTTTTCGCTTAAACCAATATGAATGATACATAGTTGTGATTGACAGAACATTGAAAATGCACAACCTTAACTGAAAAACAATGCAATTAGGGCTTTATGAAACACCCGCCCCAATCAGAATTTGATTACACAAGGGTCTATATAAAACTCGGAGACCCCCCATACGTCAGCATATGAGCCTGAGGAAGCGAGACTCGGCGAAATGCGTAGCTCCATCCCAGCTGAATTTGACCCGCGGAGGCTCCCGTAGCCGGATCGACCAGCAGCATTGCAGCCAGGAGTAAAGGTTTCTTCTCCTGCCTCATCACGGACGCGTGATCGGCACACAAACGTGCTTAAGCTCTATCCGGGACTGCATGAGAGGCCAGGGGTCCAACCCTATGTATGTGTCGGAGTCTTTGTTTATTAACTATTAAAGTTTTTTAAACCCCATACATCGCGCCTCACTTTTCCCCCAACCACCCCCCCCCCCTCTCCCCCCTATCATCCTACACGGGGAGAGGTCCCTATCTGATGCCGCAAGACAGGGGTTTAGAAACTCCATGCTGGTTCCAAACTGAAGAACAGTCCACATCGGGTGGAGATAGAGCAGATGGGTTAATTTAACCCCAAATTACCAATTCCTCTGGCAAGGACCTCACACTTGGCCGTTGTGAGTACAGATAATTTATATTATTATTCCACACCCTTTGAACCACCATTTACTGATTTTTGGGAGTGCTGGAATTGTCTAAAGAAGATACCATACACCATTGTCCGTCTTACCATGGCCGTGTAAGTGCTTTTAGCAATTTTATCATACCCCCAACAACATTGTTGTAACCACAGTAATTTCATTGTAATTTTATTGTTTTTTATTCTTCTCTAATCCACACCTCTCCCCCATGTCTTGTTTGTTTCTGTATCTTTGTAAGGGCTACTGGATAACCTTTCCTGGGGTCGAAGCAGAAGGGAATTTAAGGTTGCTCAAAAATCTGTAAGGAGCCGGGTTTAATCTGACTGCCATACTGTAAGCACACCATTTATATTAAACTCAAGGTAGGCCAGTTTTTTTCCCATTGTTTAGCTGCAGGCTTTAACAGTAAATCTGTGGGATTCTGACCCCCCTTGTGCTCCTCTTTGATGGACAGGAGGTGCAGTGATGACTCATGGCCTGTGTAAGCCTATCAGCAATAATACGACCATGAGCCCGCCCCTGCTTCCTGAGGAACTTTTGGAGTCCTGCTTGAGCTCTTGAAGATAGAGAAGCAGAGAGCCGAGAGTCTCTCCTATGCATATATATATTTTTTATTAATATATACTATTATATTTACATACACATTATTTGCACCATACACATTATGGGCAAGCCATGTTTTTCTCTGTTCTGCTTCAAAATCATCTGCTGCTGCTCTCTGACTCCCCATTGGAATCATAAACCTGGTATTCACACTGATGGGTTATGCGTGTAACATTGGGTATGTTTACTATGTGACTTTATGGGTTAGAAAAATGGTTTATTGTGTGGCATATCATTGTTGAGCTATATACCATACAGTGCTAATAAGTTATAACTAAATTTCTTCTCCAGATTCTGAACAGTTATGGTCCCTATAAAATAGAAACACCTGATGTTATTTAGATTCTGGTTACCAATCAATTTAATGATATACATGAATTTATGGATAATGCGGTATTGTAAGAATTATTATATATTCAATGTATTATACATCTATCCTTTTCAAATTCCCTATTCCTCTCTTTTTAAATTCCTATTTCTCAATTGTAGTTTATATCTCAATTGTGATTGAGAATCAACAGCTGCAAATAAATTGATGATTAAAAATAGTTCATTCATTGCTAAAAGTCTTTCATCAAATCCAACTGCATATCCTAGTGTGTCCTGTTTTGGACTTATTCTCTAATACTCAATTGGTCCTCATAATATGTGATTGTGATTGAAATTGTTTAAATTGGTTATTGTAAATCTGTTATTCACTTAATGTTTGCAAGTACCTCCCTATAAATACTGTGAAGGGGCTTCTATTGGGTACCCCTGATGAAGTCATCATAGATGACGAAAAGCTTAGGGCTGTTTCTAACTGAGGCCGTTCACTTGCCTATGAACTTTGGTACTGCTGGTAGTGCGACTGTGGTTCCTGTTCTCCCGTGATACTGCTGCTGCGCGGCACAAGAATCCTTGAGCTGCTGGTTCCCGGAGGGACTCCATACACTGAACACCGAATTGGAAGGACTTCACTTCCGCCGCCATCCGGTTACAACAAGGAGAGACCACGGGGACGCTATCACTTCAAATCGGACGGCGTTGCTGGCACATAGAGCCAATCTCATACCTGCTTATTTTTACAGTACTTTTGTGAGTGGGCATTTGCTTGATTTTAAGTTCCATAATTATATGTATTACGTTAATGCACTAGGTGTGCGCCTGCTTTTTTCTTCTTCTTTTCACAGATTTATCATCAGGGAGTAGTGATCCCTTTGAAACGGCGGCAAACACCTGGATGTCATTGCTTTTGGAACGGTACTTTTGTTTTTTCAGAGGTTTTTTTTAAAGGTTTTTTTATTCATTCAATTTTGAAGGTTTTCATTGTTTTATACATTTGAGTTTTATTATTGTTTATATATTATTATCTTATTAAATACTGTATATTGTGTTTATTTAAACATTACACTGGCGACACACTTTATTCGAGCTCGGCTAGTCCCACATTCGGGTATACCCGGGTGTATTAGGTTTGTGACTGTTTTCTGCCCGAGTTGCATTGGGTTTTTCCAGGCGGGATTGAAGCATTTTTATTCCCCTGCTGCAATACTGCACATATATAATATATAACTGCATACAATTCATGATTTATGCCATCTGGTAGACACGCATGTATGCAGCCTATTAAATCCTAATCATTATCATTTAACAGATCAGCCGCCCGTCGCCAGGCATGAACCCAGGCTGGGAAGGCAAACACAACGGGGCTTGTCAGAGGTGAGGAGCGGCGCATTCCAGGTATCTGCCAGGTACATACTGGGTATTTGCTCGAATAAAGTGTGTCGGTGCGTTTTGCCACTACCATATCTCCTTTGAGATTACAGTTTTTTAGTATTGGCATTGGCCATCATTTAACCACCCCAATAGACTAATTCAGGTAGGTTATTAGTCTTCATTTATTACTTGTGTTCAGGTTATATTAAGGCGCTACTTCATGCTTTTTTGTTTCTTTGATATTATATATATATATATATATATTATATATTATATATAAAAGAAAAAGTAGCGCCAAAAGGTGAATATTGTGTACCAATAAATGAAATAAATGTAAATAATAGTTTAACTAAATATAATACCATTAATAGTGTACAGCAACAGCATTATCTAACCAAACTATTGATACACAAGATACATATAGAGTATATTAATGTCCAATGTCCAAACCCTATTTGAGTCCTGACAAATAGCACCAGAACAAATGTACAATCCCAGGGGTCCACAGCAGCTCTCACATGAATAACCAGCTCCACAGCATTCTATAGAAAAAAAAACAAACAGAGAGCGTACGCCCCATAGTGTAACACTGTAACATTTAATGTTGGGGAAGGGTGGATGGAGGATTAAAAACACTCACAAGGTAAAGGTATATATTAAGCAATTGTGATATATAACACACCACCAGGCATGTCCAAACTGCAGCAGGGAGTCCAAGATTCGCTGGAATAGGTCACTCAAACACGCTGGTCCCTCTGGTTTACTTGAATCTTCCAAAGTCATTTGGTATCAGAGTTGGCCTTGAATTCACTACATGTGCTCCCCCGGCCATAAAGAGCACACACGTGATGACGTAGTGTCGTAGGTTACGTCCTGACGCGTTTCATCGCAACAAATGCAACTTTATCAAAGGGAATGTCCCCTGAACAAGATTAACAGTGTTTAAGTACTGGAGGGTCCCAAGTTCGATTGGTTGATGGACTAAATGAAAGCCCCACCCCTAAATCTAATCGTAGCTAAGGCATGTATAGTTTGATGGAGGCCGGTCGATTGCTGGGTGACTCTGCCTCCTACATTCCCTTGCAGGATGATCCCACATCACATATCAGGTGTTGCTGAAACAACATTTGCTTTCAGCCTTGGAGGAGGGTATTCTCACTAAGACTGAGTACAAATTTCTTATTCTGATCACCACCGCACCCCATTTTTCTATCATTTACCCAAGGTCCACAAGTCTCTGGCGGACCCCCCTGGGAGACCTATTATCTCGGGGATCGGGTCGAATGTCCGGCCTATCCCAATATGTTGATTACTATCTTCAACCCTTCGTAGCCAAGCTCAGGTCACATATTAGGGATACGCTGCATGTCATCGACTCGATCTCTGATATCAAATGGAAGCCAATTATTTGTGGCTACATGTGACGTGTCATCATTGTCCACGTCAATAGATCATTCCAGGGGGGTGAGTGCCATTGACTTCTGGCTCAACCGGATCCCTCTATTCCTACTATTCACAAAGTTTTCTTATTAGATAGCATTAAGTTTTCTCACTCACAACTATTTTTCTTTTGAGGAACTTTTCTACCTACAAATCTGTGACGGCCATGGGTACAGGTTTGCCCCAGCTAGGCCAATATCTTTATGGGATATGGGAAAAACAGCTATTTGGCTCAACCCAGAGCTGGGGCGGGCCTTGTATATTGAAATTTACATTGAAATTAGTTCTACATCTGTGGTATTTCTGGATCCAGAAGGTAATATCATTACCACCACTATTTCACAGCCTGTTGCAGTGAACAATTATGTTCATGCTTCAAGCAACCATCATGCAAGTGGCTTAAAAGCATCCCCCTGGGACAGTTTTCATCGTCTCAAAAGGAACTGTTCCAGGGACAAGTGACTTTGGTCACCAATCCAAAAGAACTGAGTGAAACGTTTCTGCTGAAGGGTTATAACCCTGACCTGGTATCTGACTCTCTCAACAAGGTGATGTTTCTGACAGGTCATCATTACTTAAAAAGTGTATTCTAAAAAAAATACAGATATAATACTCCAAGAAATTGATCACTACAAGTAGATGGGTTTTCTAGGTTTATTACGACTTTTAACCAATCCCACAGATCCATACAGGGCATATTAAATACCCATTGGAGTATTTTGAAATGTGATCCCCATTTGGGGAATATTATTCCTGAGAAATCCCATTGTATAGAGGAAAGCTAAAAACATCAAAAACATTCTAGCTCCAAGCAAATTAAACCTACGGTTGCGGCTGCCGGTGCCACCTCAGTGAACCTTATTGGCGATCACAGATGTGGCAGGGGCCGTTGCATCACGTGGCAAACATCTTATTACCAATATGGAGTTTGCCTCCCTTCTCAAAGATGAACGACATATGTGAGGGGCAATATCAATTGCCTCAGTACATTTGTCGTTTATTTAATACAATGTGGATCGGCCATCCAATTTTAGGTCGCACCACTCGGCCCCTTAGTACCAGATTCCTGGAGCACAGGAGGAATGTATAAAAAATGGTGTCAGTACCCATATTTACCAGACATTTTCTAACACAACCAATAAGGATCCAGAATCCTTAAAAATTATGGGTATTGAACACATTCCTCTTAGTGAATCAGGAGGGGACCGTTTCAAACACTTTGTAGAAGGAGACCTTTTGGATACACCGGTTTGGGGCACTCACCCACGGTGGTCTAAATGAATGTTTAGATACCAGTACTCTGTTATAGGTCTGCCTTTACATCTTGGGTTTAGTATCTCTGAGTTAATCTCTGCTGCTCTTTTTGCAACCCCCTCTTTTCACTATTCCATCCAATGTGCCTATCCCCCCCCTCCCCCTCCCTTCCCCCCCCATTCCCCCCCCTTTCCCTTTCCCCTCTTCCCCCTCCCCCCCCCTTCGCCTCTTATCCCCCCCCCCCTTCCTCCCCTTCCCCCCCCCTTTTTTCCTTCCCTCCAAATCGTGTGGACATTTTAGATTATTTTTACAATTTTTAAATTTTTACATTTTCATTTACTGTGGTTTGTTGTGTTATCACACTATTATAATTAGAATTGAGAGTTTGGTCCTCTATTTTCTATATTTATACTTATATTGTCCTAGATAATATATTATATATTGTTTATATAAAAAATTATAAAGATATATTTGATTAACTATAATAGAAGTTAAAAGGTTTTTAAGTAAGTGGAATAAAATTGTTGCTTATGCAATTTGCACTAAATAGTGTAACACATTATATATTTTTAAGTTGTTTTGTATTGTATAATTTGTACATATATTTTACATATATTTCTTATATATCTCTTCCCTATATTTTGGTATTTCATCAACTATATAGTGTATGCTATACTTATTGAGGCAGTGTGTGTATATATATCATTATCTTGTGTCATAGCACTGTTATGTTACTGGAGAGTCTATTTATCCCATGAATCATTTATACCTTTAGAACAATTGATATAACAAATAGTTAACTTGAACTGCTTTGGGTAAATTAAACTATACATGCCCTTAACTACGATTAGATTTAGGGGTGGGACTTTCATTTAGTCCATCAACCAATCGAACTTGGGACCCTCCAGTACTTAAACACTGTTAATCTTGTTCAGTTACATTCCCTTTGATAAAGTTGCATTTGTTGCGACGAAACGCGTCAGGGACGTAACCTATGACACTCACGTCATCACGTTGGTGTGCTCCTTTACGGCCGGGGAGCACATGTATG
>WSYH01005365.1:0-45018 GCA_036426205.1 Ascaphus truei
CCCCCCCCCAGCCTACATCCCGCCCCGGGGACCCCCCCCAGCTTACATCCCGCCCGGGCAGCAAGCGGGTATCGGGTGCAGGGGGGGGAGGGGCTGACCCAGAGCTGCCAGCCGGCCCTCTTCCTCGCGTCAGGCCAATCAGGGAGGGGGATTACTTTTTAAAAAAATTGGCGCGAGCAGGGGAATTCATAGAGCCGCAGCAGCAGCCTAAATCCACTCGCCATGGGCGTGTGGTTATCATTAATTGTCGAACACTGTTATATGTATATATATATATATATATTTTTTTTCTGAACCCACACTTGTCAGTCTCTGACTGATTGCCCCTTCCCCCTGTGCAGGAGGATTGGGTCCATTTTCTAACCTGCGCTCCCCTTTTATCTTGTTCTTGTATTCTGGTCTGAGGGTCCTGGAAAGACTCATAGGGTTGAGCAGCAGATCCTTGCAGTAGTGCACCCACACATAGGATCACGGAGAGGTCCGGTGTATGGTAATATTATAACCTATTGTTCGAGTTTTGAGAGCGCCGTAGTTTCTTTTCCCCATCAGATAGCTGCCGTCGGGTTGGAGGACCACAAGGTCTGCAGAAAGTATTTGCATCCAGGGGCCATGGGCAATCAGCAGGAGGTTGGCCTGATGGACCCCGGCACCTCTGGAACGATCTGATATAGTCTGCCCAGAGCACCTGATCCCACGGACAGGGATGCGGGTGAAGCTGCCGGGAGGAGCCCCCAAGTCCCGGCAAGTCGACCAGGAGTCCCCCGACTGGGACAACGGCTTGGGGCGCTTCTGTTGTCCATCTGAGGAAGATGCTCCTGTGACTGCCATCACTAGGAGCCAGAGTCGGGCAGTTGCCCAGGAAGAAGATGCTCCTGTGGTTGCGGCCACCTGGAGCCAAAGTCGGGCCGTTGCCCAGACGGAGGTGCCTTTGGCGGCGCTGCCGCCCTTAACAGTGTTCATCGCTCCCCAGATTTTGGAGCCACCGTGTACTGAGGCCAGACTAAGCCAACCTGTGTCCTGACTTGTATCCCGACCCCCATTCCCATGATACCCCTGACAGAATGACAAAGGGCGAGAGGCCGGAGCTCAGTGAGCCATCCCGGGAGATGGTAGGGAGGACCCCGATCTAGAGGGCATGAAGCAGTCCCTGGTGGATGGATTCCCTGATGAAGTAGGTAATACCTACAAAACACGTAGGATAAGCTAATAGAATTGTCTACTATTGCTCCAAATACATTGCCAGCCCTCTGCAAGGTTCTTCTGAGTCTGTTGCTTCCAATTTTTCATGGACAGTGAGCTTGCTGTAAGCCGTCTGACGGCGTTAGCGTGTGGCATCAGTGATTGCCGCTTGAGACTCAGGGTTCCCTTCATGGCGTGTTACTCTGTGTCTGTTGGCAGTTCCCGTTACGGCTATATTAGTTAGCGCTGCCATTCAACGGACTAACTGAGGGGCCGAGAGCAGAGACTGCCGATCCAGGACCCATGTGGCTACACCAGGAGATTCTGAAATCACCGATCCAGTAATTGATCGCGGCGGGTACCAGCTGATGCGGGAGTTCAGGTGTCCAGATGTGCGCGCCTTGTGGCAACATGTCCCTAACATGTACTGCCTGATTAAGCTATATATACGTGCAATAATTATTCATCTTGCAAACAGCATATGATATATTTTAATAAACTATGAGTTGTGCGTTGTTTTTTTTTTTTTCTTTTAACATATAGAAACACCTACAGGCTTCCTTATTCCCCCATGTACTTTAACATACTCAATCCTCTGAATATCAGAGTTTACATTCAATGGTAATAGTCACAGAATACTGCATTATGTCCAGATATATCGCAAAAAAAAAAAAGGATCAATGAAGCCTGCTATATCTGTACATAAAGGAACAGCACAGCATATGAAGACGTGTACACACAATACATTAAGACGTGTATACAGTTCTTTAACATGTACAAAAACTGTACTTTAACACGCACATACAGTATGTTATATTAAGACATAATCCAGAAGCACAGAAATTCTTACCAATCTGCGTCTTCCCATCAGTGAAATAATTCATTTTGTCATCCTCTTCTTCAGGTCCATGGCTAGAATACCATTCCTGGTGGAAGGGATAGGGCTCATCAAACAGAGCAGGTAATATCAGGTTTATTTGGTGGTCTATATCCAGGTAAAGGGGTATTTGTTCTATGCATTTGGAGCCAGGAGACTGAGAAATAACCCCATCATTTTGTGTCTACAAAGTAATATAAGACTCCGGGAATAACACAGAGCAGCACACTTCATGATCAATAAGCAGAGGAATTTATTTTTCCCCTTATGAGATATCATTGGATGATATGACTCTGGGGGTTTATGTTTGCCTTCCTCTGGATCAATATAATGTCAGTACGGATATAGGATAAAGTATCTGTCATCTAAATTTAGCATAGGTTTGAACTTTGACGTATGTCTTTTTTCAAACTCATCTACTATGTAACTATGATATAATGAGCCCCCTGCTTACAGGTACCTCTTTGGTCTTTGGAGCCAGGCATTGGTCAGAGGCGTATTCTCCCAGCTCTGCAGATAGGGACTGGGAAGTCCAGTTTGCCCTTACAAAGGGATAGGCCTGTTTTGCTTATTTTCCATGCTGACAAAAGCTGTACTGTTTAAAGCCGCGGGCTAAATAAAAGCCAAAGTTATGTTCCCTCACATACATCTCCCTGGTTATACCTCTGCATATGTCTTCTACAGGGCAGAAGAGTGTTTAACCTTAAAAGAGGAGAGGGGCATTATGTAAGTAATACAGGATTTAATAGGGAGCCAAGAGAGGGATTTCAGAAGGAGTCACAGAGACAGATTTAGGAGAGAGTCAAGTGATTCTAGCAGCAGTGTTTAGGATATGTTGAAGGGGACACAAGTGAGAGGCATGAAGGCCAGACAGTAGAAGGTTACAATATTCAAGATGGGAGAGAATGAGGGCCTGCATTAAAGTTTTAGCAGTAGAGAGACAGAGAAAATGTTAGAGGAAAGAATTTCAGGTTTTAACTACATTGTGAATGTGAGAGGAGAATGGAAGGGAGGAGTCAAATGCGATACCTAGGTAGCGTGCTTGCGATACCTGGTGTATGATAATGCTGCCAACAGCAATATAGAAAGGGCAGTAGGGCCAGGCTTGGGTGGAAGTATCAGCTCAGTCTTTCACATGTTAAGTTAAGTCAGCGGAGGGCCATCCAGGATAATATAGCAGAAAGACATTCAGAAAGTTTAGTCTGTACAGTAGGTGTAAGGTCAGGGGTTGAAAGGTAAATGTGTGTGTCCTCAGCATAGAGGTGGTATTTGAACCCAAGATATGTGATAAGGTGTGTACAGAGAAAAGAGAAGTCCCAGGACAGAGCCCTGGG
The DNA here is from genome assembly GCA_036426205.1 of Ascaphus truei. NCBI lineage: Eukaryota > Metazoa > Chordata > Amphibia > Anura > Ascaphidae > Ascaphus > Ascaphus truei. The sequence continues at coordinate 3,391 of WSYH01005365.1, forward strand.
GTACCCCCACAGAGAAAAATCGACAGAAGAGGAGGTGTTAGAAAACGAGACACTGAAAGTACGATGGGAGAGGTAAAAGTAAATCCAGGATAGAGCGGTGTTACGGATATCAAGAGTATGGAGAATGTGAAGGAGAAGAGGGTGGTCCACAGTATCAAAGACTGCAGAGAAGTAGAGTATTATGAGAAGAGTGTCTTTAGCAGCATGGAAGACATTAGGTATTTTGAGGAGGGCAGTTTCAGTGGACTGAGCAGTGCGGAAACCAGAATGTAGAGGATCTAGGAGAGAATAGGTGGTGAGAAAATGGAAAAGCGAGAAAATACAAGACATTCAAGGAGTTTATAGGCAAAAGGCAGGAGGCAGACAGGATGATAGAGAGACAGATAAGGTCACGCTTACTGTCTTTGAGTAAAGGTGTAACTGTGGCATGCTTGAAGGTGGATGGAAAGGTACCAGTGCAGACACAGGAGTTGAAAATGTGTGATTGTAGGGATTGGAGTAGGAGTAAGAGGTTTGAGGCGATGGGAAAGAATGGGGTCTAGAGGGCAAGTGGTAGAAGGAGGAGATCATCAGTGACACTTCTGTTACAGAGGGGAAAAAAGAGTCAAGGAAGGCAGGAGGAGCCTTTTGGAAGAGGTGTAGGACGGGAGGATATAGAGGGGACCTTTTGTCAAATGGAATCCACCTGGCCTTGAAATAGTCAAAGTTCTGAGGTGAAATGGAGGAAGAAAAACAGGTAGTAGATGGTGGTCTGAGTAGGGAGTCAGACAGAAGAATCGGCGTGGGTTAGACTTGTGAGTGTTGATTAGTGACGATGACCATTTTTTTTTTTGCCAATTTATCGTCATTTACTTTTTCTGGAACCATGCAGTGGGCACAGTAGGGTTAAGTCCATCCTTAGCCAAGTAGGACAGGAAATTGAATTCTTGCAGGTAGTCCATAAAAGGCCCCTCCTACTACCTGCAGATAGTCTTTGGATTCTCCCAGATGAAAAATACAACTGATATATTAGGCATACATAGGGAGGGTAACCATGTGCCCACTGCCATGGTTCCAGGAAAAGAAAATTATGGTATGTTGGCTAAATTTCTCTTTTCCCAATGGCAATGGGCACTGTAGGGACCTACCCAAGCAATAGAATACGGGAGGGGAAAAACCCAACAATGCCAATATCAGTTTCAACACATTTATTTTGTTATTACAGACTGAACTTCTTTTCGGCCAAAGCTTGCATCTGCTGAAGCCTGAATGTCCAGTCTATAATATTTCATAAATGTGTTAAATTAGGACCATACGATTAAGACCATACGACTGCGTTGCAGATCTGTGCAGGTGATGTCAGTGCCTAAAATGCCCATGTAGTGGCCATGGCACTTGTTTATTTTTTGTTTTAAACTTAAAGGCAGATTTTTGTCCTTTGTGTTCATATGCTTTTCTTATACATGACACAATCCATTTGGATACTGTTGCCTCGGACGCTATTTGCCAAGCCTGGGCCCTTCTGGAAGGATACACAATTTATCGGACTTTCTTATACCTTGCACTCGATTGATATAGGTTTCCAAACACCTCACAATGTCGAGATTATGCAATACTTCCTTTCTTATTACTAGATTTTGGACAAAATGAGGGAATTACAAATTTCTTGATTGATGTGAAAATGAGATACCACTTTTGGTTTAAAAAAAATGGTACACTGGTCGCAACACTGCTTTATCCTGGTGGATGACCAGGAACGGTTCTTTGAAAAATAGCACTTGTAATTCTCCAACTCCTTGCTGATGTGATGGCTATAAGGAATGCCATTTTCCATGACAAAAAACGTCAAAAAAAGGAATTTGGTCTATACAGTAGGTTAAAAAAGGCTGCATTGTGAGGACATTCAGAACCAGTGATAGGTTCCATACTGGAACTCTATTCCTGATTTGCGGTTTTAACCTTTTGACCGCTTGCAAAACAACGAATAATGAGTCTTTTAGCTGCTAGATTCTTCTCTAGTAATGCAGACAATGCAGAAACTTGCACTTCTAATGAACTCAAGCCAAGTCCTCTATCAAACCCCTCTTGCAGAAACTCTACCAATGTCACAGTAGTTGGTGAAAAAAACTTTTGTTTTTGCTTCACACGTCTCAGAAACATAGCCAAATTCTGTAGTATACAGTTGAGGTTGACTTCTTCCTTGCTTCTAAGGCTAGATATATATATATAATCTTTTGCTGGGTGCTTGCGTTTTGGCCCGTCCCTGTCATGGCCCCGCCCCCTGCCACATTTTGAACACTCCCCGCCTCCCCTCCCTCCGGTGCCGGTTTCACTGGAAAGGTTGCGGCCAGCTCCTGCTGAGTTCGTCTTCTTCCCGGGGAGGAGAGGCAGAGGCAGCAGCAGCAGCAGCATATTTGGTGGTGGGGGGGGGGGCTAAGGCAGAGAAACAACACGGCAGAGGGCTTTCCATGTGTGCCTGTGTGTAATGGCCCCGCTCCTAAAAAAGTTTCCTACAGACCGCAAATCGCGGTCTGTGCCTGTTAGCGCACCGCCTGTCTGCAGTGCGGGCGCGCTGACTGAGGGAGCGGGGCCTTATATATATATATATATATAGTGACCATAGCCCTCGCCCCCTCCCAGAGCAGGGACAGCCTGCAAAACAGGCACAAGAGAGGAGGGGGGGCGCCTCACGGCTGCAAAGCAGCACAGACTTCCCTCCAGCTCCAGACAGCTCCCCTCCTCATTGGCTCACTGCGAGACCACGTGACGCGTCGCCGCATGGGAACACAATTCTCTTGTATCCCCTGTTGGCTGACGCGTCACAGTACGTAGTCAGTTGGCAGTGAGGAGGGACTGGGACCGGATCGTGAGGCTACAAGGCAATGGCGAGTAGCGCTCACGCGGCTGCCCGCGCCGCCGGGCGCAGCGGGTCCCAGCCCTTAGAGTCTTTATTGTTCTATCTGAACATCCTTTGTCTTTTAGGACCTTCCACTCAATCTCCAAGCAATAAGGGCTAATTGTTTGGGCTCTGGGTGATTCACTGGTCCTTTATGTAGTAATCCCCGTACATTTGGTAAATGCCACAGCATGTCTCTTGCCATGTTTATCAGGTGGGCTAACCATGGTCTCCTTGGCCAATATGGTACTACCATTATCACCTCTGCTTGATCGGTTCTGATCTTCCTCAATATTCTTGCAATGAGAGGGATTGAAGGCAAATGATATGCCAGTTTGAACTGCCACTTGAAACGGAGGGTGTCTGTGTGCATTGCACTGGGATGAAATTGCCTTGTGCAGTAACACTCCACCTTTCTGTTGCGGTAAATAGCCATCAGGTCTATTTCGAGTTAACCCCAACGTTTCACTAATTCGTGAAATACTTGGCTGTCTAAGGCCCATTCTTCTGCGTGGATTCTGTTGCAACGGAGAAAATCTTCTGTTGTATTCTCTGGTCCTGGTATATGTATGGCCGTCATGTCTGAAATAGCCTTCCGCCCAGGAAAGTATTTCTGATGTTAATTTCATCAGCCTTCCACTCTCTGTTGCTCCTTGTTTGACTATATATTTTTACCATGGTGCTGTTGTCGGTTCTTATTTGTATATTTCCACGTCTTATGTGGCTTTGGATTGCTTCTAGTGCTTTCTGCACTGGCTTGAGCTCTAGCAGATTTGCTGGCAACTGCTGATCTTTTGTTGCCCAAGTACCTTCAGCACTAGATCTCCCATCTGGGCTCCTCAGCCTGCGCTACTTGCATCTGTTGTAATCGTTAACCACTGCACTTGTTGTAGTATATGTCCTTTTAATTAAGTTTGGGGCATCTTCCCACCATCTTAGTTCATTCTTTGTGTGTGGAGATATAGATATCTTGCGTCATATCCTATGGATTCCATTCCATTGTTGCATGAAAATTTTGCTGTAGAGGTCTCATGTGTAGACCTGCCCATTTTACCATATTTAGCGTTGACGCGAATTTTCCCAGGAGTCTCGTACAGTCTACTGCAGAAGAGATGTTTGAGGTCCTGAATGCTCTTGTCCAGTCTCCAATGACCTTGAGTATGGCAAACACACCTCATTCTGCCGTATGACTTTCTAATCCCAGGAATTTTAAGAAAAAAAAAATAAAAAAAATGCACACAATGCGCACCAGGGATTAAAATGATGTAAATTATTTATTAATAAAACAAAAAATCACTGAGGGGATCCAACCCCACCTCAGTACACATAAGCCATAGATCCGGGTTAAGGTTACAATAAACAGAAACCACATCAATAATAAAATGTATCTAATTAAACTAAATCTATAAACAACATAACAAAATTAAATAAAAAGACAATGTTCAACAAGACGGGCTACATATATCCAGAATTGGGCTAAAAATAATAGCTGAACGACTGCCTGAGGCTGAAAGGGGGAGACGGAGACTTACACTGAAGCCCCAAGCGGGTTCCGTGGTGAACGTTTAGGGTACAGACCACGCCACCGCAGAGATGTTGCCACCGCTCGAGCTCCCTGCAAACGCCGTCTCAGCCTGTCAGCATACGCGCAGAGTGACCTGTCGTGACCTCTACGCGTTTCGCATAAGGGGATTAATGCTTCCAGCAAACCATATACCTGCAGCACGAGCGTTGAATTTCCTACATTCTCTGCTCCCAGGAATTTTAAGGACTGTGTTGGCACTAGCTGGCTTTTGTTCACATTTACAGTCCAACCATGATGTTGTAGAAAAGACACTACTACTTTGTCGTGTAGCAGTGTTTCTTGTTTTTGTGATTTTATCAGTATATTGTCCAGATATGGGTATATTTATAGGCCCATCTTTCTTAATTCTGCCGTCAGTGGTGCCAACACCTTTGTAAATGTTCTGGGCGATGTTGCTAGTCCAGACGGCAGAGCTGCATATTGGTAATGTTCCTGATTTACTGAAAATCTGAGGAACTTTTGATGTTTCCTTGCTATAGGAATGTGTAAGGAGGTATCCTTGAGATCTATTGATATCATCCAATCGTAAGGTTTTACTTCTTGAATGATGGGGTGTAGAGAAATCAGCTTGAATTTTCTTACATACAAGTAGGTATTCAGTCTTAGGTCCAGTACTGCTCTGAATCCTCCGGATACCTTTTTTACCAAGAAAATTCTGGAATAAATCCTTGTTTTCTTTTGTTCTTGAGGCACCTTTATTATTACCTTGTCCTGTAGTAAGTCTTTCAGTTGACACTCATTCCTTTGATCTTTGTCTGAATACGTCTTGTTTTTAAAAATATAGCCTCTCTTGGGATTTTCTTTAATTCCAGGTGGTATCCGAAGGAAAGTGTAAGGATCCGCGCGGCGGGTACACCCGCTTCCAGCGCCTCCTTAACTGGTCTCTGTGCCGCCCAGGCTCCCCGGCGGTGTGCCTCACTCCTCACAGCCCCCTCCACGGCTGCTCCCGCACTTCCGGGTCGCATGCGTCACCCTTACGGGCGCGCGCGGACCCAGGCTTCTATTTACTGGCGCCGTGCGCCTGACTCCACCTCCTCAGTGCCTGCGCGCGCATCACACGCTTCTCTGCCCCTACTCCAACAGGTCCGCCCCCCAGGCACTTCTCCCCTATCGGATCCTTCCTTGGGCCGCTCTTCCGCTCCTCCCCTTGCTCTGGTAGGTCCCAGCCTCCCAGACACTCCCCCCTATCAGGTCCTCCCTCGGGCCGCTCCTCCGTCCCTCCCCTTCCTCTGATATGTCCCAGCCCCCTATTTAGTCTCCCCTCACCTTTACCTCCTTGCTCTGCATAGCTTCTGTACCTTGGTGCTGTCTGCTGTTGCCTGGCCCCTTTTGTCTTTCAGTCCCTGTTCCTGTCCCTGGATAATCTGCTGACCTCCCTGGATCTTGACCCTTGGCTTTGGACTTCGTTTACGCTGCTTTCTGGAACCCCTTGGATTTGGCTTTGGACATTACTACCCTGCTGACTTATATATCCCCTGGACACGGCTTACGGACACTCTACTACGCTGCTCTCTCCATCCCACGACCACTGGCTTACGGACTTTACCTTTCTACGCTGGAGTTGCCAAGTACGGTAAACCTTTCTATTTTTGTTACCTGGACCACCTACGCTACTTCCACACTCCAGCCGTGCCCCCGTTTACTGCTAGGTGTGTGGTATTACTCCTTTCCACCTCAGTCCCGGGGTCTCGTCTGGCTTGTGGACAGGTCGAGCGATACAGAAAGGATCTGAAGTACCCACCTGTCTTTTATTGACAGTCCATGCCACCCCGAATTGGCTTAATGTTCCCCCATCTGGAGTCCACAGGACTCCTTGACCTTCGCTGCCAAATATGATCTCCTCAGGACACTGTCCATCTTTCTATCCATCATATCCCTGAATGATGCTGCATCTTCAACCGGTATGGTTGTCTTTCTTGTATCTCTACAAATTGCTGCATCAATTTTTGGCTTGATTCACAGAATTGCACTTCCTTTTGTCCAAAGGTATACATCTTGTTGAATTTCTAGGGGATATTCCGTTTTCTATCAGGTTGTAACCATTCTGCTTGTATCATATCTTTAATTACCTAATGATTTGGAAAACAGCTGGTTATTCTTTGTGTTCCCCCATATAATCTATCTGATTGTAAGAGACGTGTTCAGAGGTATGCAATGGCGACTGTTTTAAGGTGAAATTAAAATAAGGCTTTATTGCGCCTGTAGCTTTAAACACAGCAAACATGTAAATCAGCAAACAAAATCCGCTCCACTCTGGAGTATATACACACTTGTAATCCAGTTCTATTTAACTGCGTGGTTAGCCCAGCGATTCACCAGCCCAAATCATAGAGACATTCATATATATATATATAGTGACAGGGTCATTGACTCTGTATATGTTAGTAGGAGATGGCAGTATGCCTGCTTTCCAGTAGACGAGGGGTTAACCCAGCTTATTAAGCAGTCCACAGGTGATTCAAAGTAAGCTAGTTCACCTGCTTTAAAACAGGAAGAGGAAATGCCTCTGGGGCGGCAGTCTCTCTCTGAGGCACAGAGAGAGAACAGAGGAGTGTTGACAGACAGACACAAGCTGCTCAGATTGATCCTGTCCCAAGTGGGAGAATAAAGCTCCCAGGTAAGGAGCCAACTGCTATTGTTGAACATTGTTGGGCTGGACTAGGTTAGCTAGCCAGCCAGGTAGTTAGCCTGCACTTTTGTTTAGTCAGTGCCCCGACCGGGGTTAGGCTTTTGTTTACGTTTCAATTTAAAGGGACAGTGTACCCATTGTTTTTAGTTACCCTTTTTGGACAAATAAATCCACCAGCACTATTTCACCAGAAAAGTCGTGTTGTCTCCTCACTTACCACGGCCATCCTGCCACAATATATAGATAGACACAGATAATAGTCTTATAAGAAAAGTCTTATCTGTAAGCTGGGTTGCTGTAGGGGAATCTTTTCTGCTCTCTTGGATCCGCACCCTTGTGTGCTAAGACAATGTCCGGCTCCAAGTTTAGAATCTTGTCCCCTTTGTCTTGTTGTCAGCTTGCCGCTCAAGACATCTGTCCTTCCTTGGTTCAGCCCAGTTGTGGACTAATGAATCTCCCTTCCTGTCTCAGAGGCAGGCTTTTTCTAACACCTGTAATCAGCCAGGTGGTGTTAGTTAATTGCCTACCAGCAGTTAACCACCACACTGCTGGATTAGAGGCACATTTGTGAACAGGGATAAGTCCCCTGTTACACAGATCTTTCAGCGTTTTCTTCTATAGCCACTAACTCCAATGCTTCCCTCATTGCTTTTATTAGAGGTTCCACCATTTCCAGATTAAATTCTGATTCTTCTGTCTGCATTTCATGCGCTGAGGACTCACAGTACTCTGCCCCTGATATATGCTGATATAATACCTCCGATTCATCCGAAGAGGAGTCTCTCACTATATCCAGGCTGGTTTGAGATCTTGATCTTTTGAGTTGGTTTAACTGCTTGCTGCACTGTGGATTCTACACTAAGGAGAAGGAGTGGCTCAGTGAGTAAAGACACTGAGATTGCTGCAGGGGAGCCTGGTTCAATTCCCGGTGTCGGCTCCTTGTGACCTTGGGCAAGTCACTTTATCTCCCTGTGCCTCAGGCACCAAAAAACATAGATTGTAAGCTCTACGGGGCAGGGACCTGTGCCTGCAAAATGTCTCTGTAAAGCGCTGCATATAATTAGCAGCGCCATACAAGAACATGCTATTATTATTATTATTATTTAAGTTACTGTATCTCTCATCCATGACAAAACTATTCTTCTGTTGATTTGAATCTCCCGCTGCTGCCTAAAGACAATCTCCACAAAGCTTCTTATCTTCTAAAGCTAGTTGATCACATTCTGCACACCAGTTAGTCTTTTTTGAAGCTTACTTCTTCTGATGCAGAGCCTCCATTGCCATATTAAAGGTTCCCTCTTCTGGTTGTATAACCGTGGCACTAAAGTGGCAAACATTCATTTAGCTTAATAAAATTAAACTCATCTCTCTACTAAACTAAATTAAAGACTCGTCCAGTTTTAGTAAGCGACCCTTTGCTTGCAACAGCTTCCATTCTGGCTTCTGTCCTCCTTTCGGTTGGTGCAACAGAAGTAGAGCACAGTTTTGGCACCAACCTGGATTCCATCAGCAGCAGCACGTCTCCCCAGACCAGAAGATGATTGTGAGTAAATGCAACCATTATCGTATGCCTTATTGATACTCCCAACGAAATTAAGTGTTGTGGTTTTCCACTTACCCCCAGTTTTCAGGGAGCAGTATTCATGTGATGGCTATATGGACATACGCATTCATTTATATTGAAGCTTGATTAATCTATTCATGGTCTAGGATTTATTACTATTGTGTGCAGCCTGGTACTTGAGCACTTCCATCAGCATTGAATTTCAATCTGTGCTCCTTTCAGCTGATTTGTCTTCCTCTCGGCACAGCGTTCCATGATGCAAGTTCCTTTCATTTTCTCGAGGCCGTCGCTCCATCGCCTCTCTGACATCATCGGCTGCTTAACCAATCGGATTGCTTGGCTTCTGGTGCACATGCCTGCATGTTGAAGCACGCGCGTCAGAACAGGCACACGCTATGTGCACCTGTGGGACGCCGGCATGCCTTCGCTGCATTATCGGACGCTTCTGCGGTTCAATAACAGGGCCTCCGATTTGTCCAACAGACAGTGATGCCTGGTCCGCTGCATTCTAAAGATGCCTCTGCGGTTTTGACCGGTCGCATGGGCATCCGTCTTGCAACACCCATGGTGCAACTGACGGAGCTGCAGGAGGAGAGAGGCTGAGAACCCCCTGGAATTGACTGCACTAGTTAGTCTGGCGAGTCCCATTGGAAAATACAAAACACCACTAGCTGTAGGACAGGAAAAGACTATCTGCAGGTAGAAGGAGGGGCATTTTATGGACTACTTGCAAGAATTCAATTTCCTGTCCTACTCGGCTATGGATAGACTTAACCCTACGGTGCCCACTGCCATGCGGAACAGGAAAAGTAGGTTTCTTTAGCCTTGGAGAGGGCAGAGTTGAAACAGGATAAGATACATTTGTAGTGAAGGAAGCCAGGGAGAGTATGAGATTTCCTCCAGAGGCGTTCAGAAGAACGAGTGCAGGAATAGAGCATGCATGTGTGGCAGTTTAGCCAGTGCCTGTGGTTAGAGGGTGAGAATGCTAGACAGAGAGACAGAGAGAGAGAGAGAGAGAGAGAGAGAGAGGGGCATGTAGATCAAGAGGAGGAGGATAGGGCAGAGTTATATTTTGTTACCAGGATGTCGGGGTCTGAAGCTGGGCTGAAAGAGGAGAGGGAGGAGTGCAAAGTGGAATCACGAGCCATTAGATTAATAGAGCACAGGTTACATAGTTACATAGTAGATGAGGTTGAAAAGAGACGTACGCCCATCAAGTTCAACCTATGCTAAATTTAGACAACAGATACTTTATCCTATATCTATACTTATTTATTGATCCAGAGGAAGGCAAACAAAAAAACCCAGAGTCATATCATCCAATGATATCTCATAAGGGGAAAAATAAATTCCTTCCTGACTCCAAAAATTGGTAATCGGATTAATCCCTGGATCAACATCCTTCCCATATATACTTATTTGGTATATCCATGTATAACTTTCCTATCTAAAGAGATGTCCAACCTTTTTTTGAACAAATCTATTGTATCTGCCATCACAGTCTCCATGGATAATGAATTCCACACTGTAACTGCCCTTACTGTAAAGAACCCTTTCCTTTGTTGCTGGTGAAATCTCCTTTCCTCCAACCTTAAGGGATGGCCCCGAGTCCTTTGTACTGCCCGTGGGATGAATAGTTATTTTGAAAGCTCCTTGTATTGTCCCCGAATATATTTGTATATAGTTATCATATCCCCTCTTAGACGCCTCTTTTCTAATGTAAATAAATCTAATTTAGCTAGCCTCTCCTCATAAGTTAGAATGTCCATCCCCTTTATTAATTTGGTGGCTCTTCTCTGCACTCTCTCTAGTTCCATAATGTCTTTTCTTAGGATTGGTGCCCAAAATTGTACTCCATATTCAAGGTGTGGTCTTACTAATGCTTTGTAAAGGGGCCTACTTATGTTTACTTCCCTTCCATCCATTGTCCGTTTGATGCAAGATAAGATCTTGTTTGCCTTTGCAGCTACTGCATGACATTGGGCACTATTGCTAAGCCTGCAGTCTACAAGCACTCCTAAATCCTTCTCCATCAAGGATTCCCCCAATATATCTCCATTTAATTTGTAAGTCGCCTTTTCATTCTTGCATCCCAAATGCATAATCTTACATTTATCTGTATTAAACCTCATCTGCCATTTACCTGCCCACGTTTCCAGTCTCTCCAAGTCCTTCTGAAGAGAAATTACATCCTGCTCTGATTCTATTACCTTACACAATTTAGTATCATCAGCAAAGATGGAGACTTTGCTCCCTATTCCAACCACAAGGTCATTAATAAACAAGTTAAAAAGCAGGGGTCCCAGTACCGATCCCAGAGTTACTCCACTCACGACTTTAACCCAACCTGAAAAAGTTCAATTTATGACAACTTTCTCTGTTGTCTGTCCTTCAACCAGTTTTCAATCCAGGTGCATATACTGTATTATTTCTGAGTCCAATTTTCTTTATTTTGTACACCAACCTTGTGTGAAACTGTATCAAAAGCCTTTGCAAAATCTAAGTAGACCACATCAACTGCATTTCCCTGGTCTAAATTCCTACTTACCTCCTCAAAGAAACAAATAAGGTTAGTTTGGCATGATCTATCCTTCATAAATCCATGCTGACTATTACTAATAATTTTGTTTTCCGTTAGGTATTCCTGAATATTATCCCGTATTAAACCTTCAAGTAGTTTCCCTACTATTGAAGTCAGGCTTACAGGTCTGTAATTCCCCTGGTGTGATCTAGCTCCCTTTTTAAATATAGGCACCACATCTGCTTTACGCCAATCTTGTGGTACTGAGCCTCTGGAAATGGAGTCCTTGAATATTAAATACAATGGTTTGCCTATTACTGAGCTTAACTCCTTGAGAACTCTTGGATGTATGCCATCGGGGCCAGGTGCCTTATTTACTTTCATTTTTTCAAGTCACTTATGAACTTCTTCCTCAGTTAACCAATTGTTCATTAATATGGAGGTTGTGGCTTCCTCCTGCGGCACTACTATTGAACTTGATTCTTCCCTGGTAAACACAGAGGCAAAGAATTTGTTTACTACCTCAGCTTTTTCCTTATCTCCAATAATCTGCCTGCCCATCTCACACTGAAAGGGTCCTATATTTTCTTGTCTCATGTTTTTGTTATTAAGGTACTTAAAGAACATTTTAGGGCTGACCTTACTTTCTATTGCAATCCCTTTTTCATTATCCATTTTTGCTAATTTGATTGCCCTTTTGCAATTTTTGTTACATCTATATATACATCTATATATATATTTTTGAAAATCTTGTTTGTGAGTCTCTGTAGACCATTTGATTGGTCCGTCGGTCCGCCAAAGAACCTACACGGATCTAATGGACGGCTCTCATGGGTGTGTGTCTGCCCCCCCTGTGTCCCGCCCCCACGGTTCTCATTGGCCGGTGTGTCGGCCCCCCCTGTGTCCCGCCACCCCACGGCTCTCATTGTCCCCCCAGAGCTCGCTCTCCTGCTCTCTCATCCCACACGCCGCTCCCTTCCCCCGCTCTCACCTCCCCCAGGCCGCTCCCTTCCCCCGGCTCTCACCTCCCCCAGGCCGCTCCCTTCCCCGGCTCTCACCTCCCACAGGCAGCTCCCTTCCCCCGGTTCCCACCTCCCACAGGCCGCTCCCTTCCCCCGGTTCTCACCCTTCCCCCGGCTCTCACCCTCACACACACCGCTCCCACTCCAAATCCCCGCCCCCCCCCCTCCAACACACACAGAGCACGCTCTCTGCGGCTCTCACCTCACACAGGCCGCTCCCCCAGCTCCCCATCCCCGAGAGCGCTCCTCCGGCTCTCTCCGCCTCTCCCGTGAAGGGCATGATCAACGGCGGGGCACAGCACCTCTTCACCAGAGCGTCTCAGCCTCGACGGGGGTCACGGACACCGCTGAGGAGCCCGAGGTGGAGGAGGTCGGCCAGTACCCGGAGGAAGAGGAGCGCGGCCGGGTGCAAGGTGAGGAAACGCAGGGGAATGGGTTCTTTCACGCGTCCCTGACTCCCCCCCTGACCTTTGCCCCCTTCTTCCCTGCCCTTTGCCCCCCTTCCATGCCCTTTGCCCCCCTCCTGCCCTTTGCCCCCCTCCTGCCCTTGCCCCCCGCCCTTCCACGCCCCCCCCCCAAGCCCTTCCACTCCATGCCCCCTGCCCTTCCACGCCCGGGCATATCAGCTAGTTCCTTATAATTCTGATACGATGTCTCCGTCCCTTCTGACTTAAAGAATCTAAACGCCTTCCTCTTCTTGTCCATTTCCTCCCCTACCTGTTTATTTAGCCACATTGGTTTTGACTTATTTCCTTTATACTTATTAAAAAAACAAGGGGTAGATGGAGGTGGAGAACTGGAGACGTGAGAGAGAGAAAAATAGATGAGATGATGGTCAGAGGGAAAGGGTGAAAGTGAGAAATCACAGAGAATTTTTTTTGGTGAAAACCAGGTCCATTAGTGGCTGTCCTTGAGATTGCTGGATGCAGTCCATTGGCGAAGGCCAAAAGAAGAGTTTAGAGAGAAAGCAGCAAGACCAAAGCAGAAAGGGGTAATCAATATGGCAGTTGTAGTCCAAGGAGAAGAACAGGTGAGTCAGAGGGACAAAAAAAAAAAAGAGAGCCAGGATTCAATGTGAGAGAGAACCAATGTGTGTGGTGCTAAAGACCAATAACAGATATAGCATTGTATGCTTATGAAACACAACGTTCCCATATGGTAGATCTTTAGATGTAAACAATGAATAAATGGATAGGTGGGAGTGTCGCATACTCTTCTGGTAACCTCCCAAACAGTGAGTGCGGAGGTGTATCACATGGACATTCCAGAAACCGTAGCATATATAATCACTCCAATCATACCTTTCCTCCTGTATGTAAGAGGGGGTGAGTGTGGAAAAGAGGGAGTAAGAGTGAGAAGCAGGGGAGAGAAATACATGCGAGGTGGGAGGGTGAGAGGGGGTGAGACGGAAGGGAGAGAAATACATGGCATGGGGGGGGGAGAGAGGGGGCTCGTGTGGTGTGAAATGAATGGGGGGGGTGGTGGGCAACACCGCCGACACGGGGGGGGGGCGCCCTGCTTAAAATGTTTGTCCCAGCCCCACGATGTCTGTTGGCGGCCCTGTTGAGGTACAGACTATAACAATGTGGGCAACGGTGCAGATACATTATAAGTTATTGGTTACCTGTGAGTCAAGAGACCCCCCGTCCTCCTGATCTTCAACCAGAAGGTTGGAATCACCATCTCCACTCATCTTCCTCGTAGCCATCATGTGTCAGAAATGTGCTCCCTGCACCCCCTGCAATACAGCACAAGCAAGAAGTCAGGTCTCGCTCATCGGAGGTCCAGTTCCCCCGAATAATCTGATGTAATCACACGAGGCCAACCAAAAAAAAACCAAATGTTTATATCCTTGAACACTCTGACCGGCTCCCAAATGACTACACATTGCATTTCTTCGGCTGCGGCCCCAGTGGGCGCGACGGGGTACAGGTTGGTGCTCGTTCCCTGCATCAGCGCAATCTGATGGACTCCTGGCAACTCGCGATGGGGAGGCGTGGCGGGGGCGCGGCTATGATTTCACGCTGCTGGTTCACCCTCATTGGCTGAACCGCCGCCGTGACGTGGCCAACGCTCGACCGCCACGACAAAAGTAAAAAAATCTTGCCTTTTGGCAAAGGCAGCCGCGCATCGCGCTTTGTGAGCGCACACACACGCGCCGACTGGGGCCTGTCCCATAGAGGGCTGTACTTTGTGTGCGGCGCGCACAAGCCATCGCGCGCACAGCCGCGGCTACCGGGACTTAGCCGAAGGGGCCTCAGAATGGCAAAGTGTTTACTTTACCCTAAGCCCACACGTCCTTATCAGAAAGCCAGTGTAAGGCTGCGGCCAGGGTGAAGCGTAGCGCACACTCACACTGCCCACAGCCTACGGGAAGAGGAGGGCGGAGGGGAGTCTGGCTGAGCAAGTACTCGCTGAACACTAGAAGGCCTACAGAAATAGCAGATATTATTGCACCCGCTGGTGCACTCCAGTAGTTACAATAGCAGGGTAGCCCCGCCCCTTTGGTGTGTGCAGCTGATCCTTTTAAATTATGTCTGCTGCCGCTGTAGGGTTATGTGCCCCCCCTGCTGCAATGCGCCAGTGGGAGAATAATAACGTGGGGTATATCTATGTATAAAGCAGGGGTGGGCATTGGCCAACACCTCTCCAAGGGCCACAAACAGGTCAGGTTTTTCAGGAAATCCCTGCTTCAGCACAGGTGGCTCAGAGGCTGAAGCATCGATATCCTGGAAACCTGACCTGTTGGTGGCCCTTCAGGACTGGAGTTGGCCGCCCCTGGAATAAAGCATCGCTAAGTCATTTTGACGTAAAACGGATGCAAATAAGAGCAGCAAATGGATGGGACTTTGTGCCCCAGAGTATAAAGCCCTTTCTGGTGCATTGTCCTATACGTCCAGCAACTGTTATACAACTAAAACAAAATGTCAAACAGCGGACAAATCACCACAAATATGCATGTACGCCAGAAACCAGGGGCGCCTGGAAGTCGGGGGACTGCGGATCAGCTCTGAGGGCGTTTCCCCAAGTTCAGGTAATGTTAAAAGAATTGAGGTGATAACAATTATATAGTAGATGAGGTTGAAAAAAGACATCGGTCCATCAAGTTCAACCTATGCTATATTTAGACAACAGATACTTTATCCTATATCCGTACTTACTTATTGATCCAGAGGAAGGCAAACAAAAAAACCAGAGTCACATCATCCAATGATATCTCATAAGGGGAAAAATACATTCCTTCCTGACTCCAAGAATTGGCAATCGGATTAATCCCTGGATCAACATTCTTCCCATGTATACTTATTTGGTATATCCCTGTGTACCTTTCCTATCGAAAAAGATGTCCAACTTTTTTTGAACAAATTTATTGTATCTGCCATCACAGTCTCCATGGGTAATGAATTCCACAATTTAACTGCCCTTACTGTAAATAACCCTTTCCTTTGTTGCTGGTGAAATCTCCTTTCCTCCAACCTAAAGGGATTGCCCCGAGTCCTTTGTACTGCCCTTGGGATGAATAGTTCTTTTGAAAGCTCCTTGTATTGTCCCCGAATATATTTGTATATTGTTATCATATCCCCTCTTAGACGCCTCTTTTCTAATGTAAATAAATCTAACTTAGCTAGCCTCTCCTCATAAGATAGATTGTCCATGAGGATTGTAGATTTGGTTTAATACAGATAAATGTATGGTTATGCATTTGGGAAACAAGATTAAACAGGCGACTTACAAGTTAAATGGGGATAAATTGGGGGAATCCTTGATGGAGAAGGATTTAGGAGTGCTTCTAGACAGCAGGCTTAGCAATAGTGCCCAAAGTCATGTAATAGCAGCAAAGGCAAACAAGATCTTATCTTGCATCAAACGGGCAATGGATGGAAGGGAAGTAAACATAATTATGCCCCTTTACAAAGCATTAGTAAGACCACACCTTGAATATGGAGTACAATTTGGGGCACCACTCCTTAGATAATACATTCTGGAACTAGAGAGAGTGCAGAGAAGAGCCACCAAATTAATAAAGGGGATGGACAATCTAACTTATGAGGAGAGGTTATCCAAATTAGATTTATTTACATTAGAAAAGAGGCGTCTAAGAGGGGATATGATAACTATATACAAATATATTCAGGGACAATACAAGGAGCTTTCAAAAGAACTATTCATCTCACGGGCAGTACAAAGGACTCGGGCCATCCCTTAAGGTTGGAGGAAAGGAAATTTCACCAGCAACAAAGGAAAGGGTTCTTTACAGTAAGGGCAGTTACAATGTGGAATTCATTATCCATGGAGACTGTGATGGCAGATACAATAAATTTATTCAAAAAAAAGGTTGGACATCTTTTTAGAAAGGAAAGGTAACCAGGGATATACCAAATAAGTATACATGGGAAGGATGTTGATCCAGGGAGTAATCTGATTGCCAATTCATGGAGTAAAGGAAGGAATTTATTTTTCCCCTTATGAGTGTAGCCCTTTTTCTTAACCCTCCCAAAGGAACTACTGGTCACTGTACAACACCTGCGGCTCCAGGAGATCAGAGCCTCCGCTAGCTGGGAGCCTTGGGTAACACTTATAGCGCAGCGCCTCCACTTACCCAGGATCCCCGTGATGTGAGATTCCCCTGGGCAAGAAATACATACACACACATGTGATGCAACCAACTTTACTGTAATAATGATAATGCACGGCAACCTTATCACTCTATAAAGCTACGTATACACTTACACTCTAATGGTATAATCTTAGTGGCTCACCCACTTCTCAGGAGCAATGTCTCTTTCCCCTCACCGCGTGCCCCACACACCGTGTCCATGTATAGTACTATTGGTATAGGCTCAGTTCTTTAACCACTCGCTTAGTGTTCATAAAGAGTTTAGCCTAAGGCGGGATCAGCGCCTGTTGACCGGTGTTGGTGCACCTGTTATAGTACCTTCCAGTCACGGCGGTGACCGGTACCTCGTCGCAAAGAGTTAGATGAATCAGCGGTCTGCCTCCTGGGTCTCAATGTCCAGTCGTCTGGTCCCAGACGACTCGCCAGCAAGCCTGCTCTGCACGCTTGTCCCTAGCTGTCTACACAGTAAGGGTGATGCTCGCTACCACTATGGGCGTCCCTGCAGCACAGCAACCTTTGGTGACTTTAGGGAACACTCCTAGGGGCCTACGGGGTAGCTTGTCCTATGCAGGTGGGTCACTGACCCCCTGCACCCGCACTACCTCTCCCTTCACCTCCCGGATCCCCTCTGACTAACTCAATTTAACACCTACAGCAAAAACACTGCACTCACACTGTACCTGCAGCAAACACACTGCACTCAACCGGGTACCTGCAGCAACCGTGCTGCACACACACACTGTGCCTACTTGTCAGTGCACATAGCACTGAGCCGTGACACTGACAAGACTACACACTCCACCCACTGCTAAGGGCAGGGTCCCTAACCTAGGGGCCGTCCCTCAGTACTTACCTCCTACCCTGGTGGGGATTGGGGCCTGCCTGGGTCTGGGGAACTACCTTACCTGGTGTAGGAGCCACTCGCTCCCTACACCCTTCCTTCCCCTTCCTGCTCCCAGCTCCAACTGCCATCGCACCAAAGCCCGCGGAATGTATCTATCCCAGCTCCAGGGAACCCTGGCCTCACATTGGCCACTTGCAGACACATGGAGGACTCGGCCCAAAGCCTCCTGGGAACTGTAGTCCCGCAGAGGCTTCAAACACATTGGGGCCGCGTGCGCACTTGCCCTGCGCGAGTCCCTAATGGCTGCCGCAACCTCCTAGCTGCTTCCGCGCATGCGCGAGCACGGAGCTTGCACGAGCATCTGAAATGGCGGCCCCCGCTAGCCGGGTGCGCCGCCGGGACTCGGAGCGCTCCCTGCTCCGGCACCCATCTTCGCGAGCAGCCGGCGGGTCCGTCGCTGGCTCCGGCGGCACCCGCGACCGCTCGGCAAACTCGGAGGGGGGTCTCTGGGGGCAAAATAAGACTGGGGCTACATGAGATATCATTGGATGATATGACACTGGGGTTTTTTGTTTGCCTTCCTCTGGATCAATAAGTAAGTATAGAGATAGGATAGAGTATCTGTTGTCTAAATTTAGCATAGGTTGAACTTGATGGACATGTCTTTTTTCAACCTCATCTATTATATAACTATGTATGAGTCGAAGACACTGTTCCTTTAACCAGAATATAGAAACGCTGCAGAGACTTAAACATGTAGGGAAATGAGAACAAGGAAGATTTAATAACAGTTAATGTTTGCACAGGCACCTCAGCAGAGTCTATGGGCTACAGGCATCATGGGGATCTATGTATCAAGCAAAATTAGTGCAATCCTCAGGCAAAAGGATTGCACAAGATGTAAAGAAAAAATCCTATTGATTTCAACAGGACTTTTTTCTTTGATACATATGGGTGCAGAGATATTTGTCCCACATTTGTTCCACTTTTGCTTTGATACGTATGCCCCAAAGTCAGAACAAGCTTTCCTGTGCAAGCAGAAAAATCTGCACAAGTTTAACATACCAGGTAAAACCAATTACAATTACTGTGCCCAAAACATGCGATAGGAATGCATTAAACCAGTGCTTTTCAACTTGTATTGGGGTTCTCGCAGTTTCCAGAGACCACATTTGGTCATGGCTGGCATTTTAATTTCCCAAACCTAATAATTGTTTGTCATGTTCTTTTAATTTAAAAAAAGGACTAGTAAATGTTATACTACAGTATTATAAATGAGATCACATGGGGAGCGGATAGATTGTAAACATAGAAATATAAGCCCTACTACAGCACTAGTATTTTTACATTGGATGAGTTTGGGTTCAGAACAACTTTTTTGTAACGGCTTCCACAAAGTCACTGTACATTTGGGAAGGTTCCATGGGTAGGGTGACCAGGTGTCCCGGTTTAGCTGGGACAGTCCCGTTTTTTTAACCTCTGTCCCGGTTTTTTAGTCTCTGTCCCGGCTGCCCTGCATGCTGTAAAATGTTCCCTTTTTTTGTGGCTGTTCCGCTTTTGACCATCATAGCAGGGGGGGCAGCAGAGAGCAGACAATGCAAAGAGGAGAGCAGGGGCCGGGTCTCAGCTGCGGAGCCCCAGCAGTGAGACCCGGAAGTGTCAGTGAGAACTTCCGGTGTCTGCTGCCAGGGCTCAAGATGGCTTCCCCCACCCATGTAGGTATGGTCTAGAATGGGGGACACAGACACACACTCACACAATTGGGGGGGGGGGGGAGAGACACACAGAGAGAGGCACCGGCATAGCATGGGGAGAGACACAGAGAGAACACAGGCACAGCATGGGGAGAGGCACAGGCACAGCATGGGGAGAGGCAGAGAGAGAGAGAGGCACACACAGGCACAGCATGGGGAGAGACACAGAGAGAGGCACAGGCACAGCATGGGGATAGAGTGTGGGGAGAGAGAGAGTGTGGGGAGAGAGAGAGTGTGGGGAGAGAGACAGTAAGGGGAGAGAGACAGTATGGGGGGGTGAGAGAAAGAATGGGGGGGTGAGAGAATGGGGGGAGAGAGACAAAGAATGGGGGGATAGAGACAGAAAATGGAGGAGAGACAGAGAAAGGGGGGGGGGGGGAAGGGGGGGGGAGGGGGGGAGGGAGAGAGAGAATGGGGGAAAGAGAGAGAGAATGGGGGGAGGGGAGAGAGAGAGAATGGGGGAGAGAGAGAATGGGGGAGAGAGAGACAGAGAATGGAGGGGAGAGAGAGACAGAGAATGGAGGGGAGAGAGAAAAAGAATGGGGGAGAGAGACACAGAATGGGATGGAGGAGAGAGAGACAGACAGAGAATGGGGGGGAGAGAGAGAATGGGGGGGAGAGAGAGAGAAAAAGAATGGGGGAGAGAGACACACAGAATGGGGTGGAGGAGAGAGAGACACACAGAATGGGGTGGAGGAGAAGGAGAGACAGACAGAGAATGGGGGGGAGAGAGAGCGAGAGAGAATGAGGGGTGCATTTGTTTTATAAAAAAATGTTTTAATGTGTCCCGGTTTTTACTTTTGTAAATCTGGTCACCCTATCCATGGGTCTTAGAAGCTTGAAAACTGATGCAAAAAATGCTATTGTGGGGTTTGCACAGCAAATAATCTCAGGGTTTATACCAAAGTAAGAGTGAAAGATGCCCTCGGGGGGGGGGGGGGGGGGGGAGCAGCAGGGAGTGCACAAACATGCAGATCAAGCAAAGAAGTTCACGAGCTAGTACAAATATATTACAATGTCAAAGCAATATAACATAATATTATGAATGTGGCCTTATGTGTTAATCCTAAACTTTAGGGCCATATATACTGTGCAGAGAAAGGGCTCTTTTTGTAACCAGAATGCCAAAGACTAGTACCTCTTCTAAAATGAGGACTGTAACAGGGGACTTATCCCTGTTCACAAATGTGCCTCTAATCCAGCAGTGTGGTGGTTAACTGCTGGTAGGCAATTAACTAACACCACCTGCCTGATTGCTTAGAAAAGCCTGTCTTTTGAGACAGGAAGTGAGACTCCTTTGCTCACACTTGAGCTGAACTTTGGAGACAGGGCAGAGATTCCTTAGTCCACAACTGGGCTGATCAAAGGAAGGGACACTTGTCTTGAGCCCTGCCAGAAGAAATAGCAGAGCTGCTTTCAAGACACAGGGGAAACTTCTAAACCTGAATGCTGACACACCCTGAGGAAAAGGAAGCTGAACCAGGGACAGAGAAGACTTTCCCTCCAAACCATAAGGAACAGATAAAACTTTCATTTATGAGACTTTCTATATCTGCTTATTTCATGCTATATATTTGGGGCTGGTAATGAGCCTAGCTAACCAACCCAGTCAGAGAGAGCTAAGCTATATGTGTAGATAGGTTTTCTTTGTTTGGCTCACTATTTCGCTTATGTTGGTTTTTTGCTGTGTTTTAAGCGACAGGCACAATAAAGCCTTGTTATGATTTCACCTGACAACAGTCTCCATTGTGTACCTCTGCACATGTCCTCCTACATATGGTGTCAGAAATTTGGGATGAGAGGGGCCCTTGAAGTTTAAAGGGCCGGAGAATTTTTTTTTGTGCTTTTGCCTGCATACAGTCTTGCAAACAAACCTGAGCAACAAAAACAAAGATTCACCTGCAGCAGAGATCAGAATTAAAGGGATACACACCCAGGCAGGAAACTTACACTGCACTGAAACCTACAAAACCACTGATTGACTCTTTTCCCCAATCCCAAGAGGAGAGAGACTGCTGAAGCAGCTAAACCTTATTTGCCTATCACAAAGTGTAATATGGTCATTGAAATAAGGGTTTTGCCTTCCAGCCATAGTCAGGGTTCAAGAAGTGAGTCAGCCCTTAAAAAGGGATAGGTGTTTGTTGTTTTCAAAAGTTTCGCTGAAGCAATGAATACATATGGTGACCCACGAGCGGTACTGATTTTGCAAATAAAGGTTGCCACACCGCATAGGGCTACCAGCTGTGAATGGAGTATATGCAGAAAAGTGTGAAAATGGATACAAGACTGTGCTGAAGCAAGGGAATTTTTAGCAAACAAATGCTGAGTGTAAAATTGCCCTACAGGGGAAAAAGGGATTGCTAAACTGTGTAAAAGGTATTCCAAAGCCAATTGCTGAGTGTTGAGTCACCCTGCCGGGAATAAAAGAAATAGTCCACTGCAAAGAATTTTTTTTTTTTTACTTGCAGAAAAAAAAAACAGTCTACCTATGTATCTTGGGAGCAAAACAAGACACCCAAAGTGTGAAGTGTGAATGCCATAATACCCAAGGATGAGACTGAAAATTACTGAACTCAAGCAGAAAACCAAATTCTGTTGCTGAAGCGGAGGGATTGCACCTAGCAAGTAAATGGTGTAAAGCAAACAGAATTTTTTTCCTAGCAACTACACATTCAGCATACCTAATGAGAGATTACACCTAGCAAGTAAATGGTGTAAAGCAAATAGACGTTTTTACCTAGCAACTGCACATCTTGTATACCTGATAAGAGAAAATGCATGCACAGTACTGCTGATATTGAAAAACTTACCCAAGAAAGAAAAGTCTACAGAGATGCCTGTGAGAGCTACGACCTCTACAAGCAAAATATGCCCACCTGTAGGACTACCACAATTGGGGGTTCTAGCGAATACAGTGGCAACAGCTGCAATAGCACCTCCTGAGGTCAGGAAGAAAATTACACTTGATAGCCTAAAAATGGAGGACAAGATGCAGCGTTCCTGTAATGAACCCTACCCCACGGAAGAGTGGCCCTTCCAGTCCAATAAAGAGGAAGACATCTCTTACGGGGAACCCGAACCGAGTCACATCCACAAAACACCCCAAGAATGGTGGGGGTGCCTGAACTCGGCACGAACAGAAAAGACCGCCCTCTATGATGACGAATATGGTCGACAAGAGAGAGCGGGAGCAGCAGATCACCCAATATTTCTGTCAGCTAAAGCAACTGCAAGAAAAGCATGGCGTATATAATGAAGCTGCTAAAGTATCAAATAAAGAAGGAGACCCCAGTATTCCGGATGGGACGGAGTCATTCAAAACAAAAAAGCGGAAAAAGAAAAAGAAAAGCGGTTCTTCACTTACCGTGGAAGGAACAGACACGTCCGCAGATCCTGTGGAGGAAAAGGGGGACCGAGTTTCTCTGCAGCCTAGAGAAAATGGAGAATTCGTCCCGCGGTTAACCGAATATCCAGAGGGCCGAAGGCAGAAGTCGTGTACCCCAAAGAAGTGTCTGTCCAGTGCCAACAGTGAGGAACCCTCAACCAACCATCCCAGGGAAGTGGAGCCGGAACCAGTGAGTGACGATCCCTTGACCAGCCCTGAAGATGCCCTGAAAATGCCAGGCATGACTGTGATATGCTCCGTGAACAATTGAAACAAAAGGAAAATGGTTACACAGAGCTCCAGAAAAATAACGTGAGGCTACAAAAAGATGTGCTCACAATTTACTCTTTAGCCAGGACAGAATTGGACGATCTCAAAACTGAGCTAAATACTGCAAATGCTACTATTTCCGCCATGGATGAAAAGCAGAGCCAATCTGATAAAATAGTGGCTACGCTAAAGCGGAAGTATGAAGAGGCACTGAAGCAGATGACAGTCTTCCAGCAAGAGGTTCACACTCTTTGCATAGAGCTGAATGCCTCACAACAGGAGGTCAAGAGTGTCCGGATAGAAGTGGACGTATCTCAGAAAGAGGTTCAGACACCCCGCAGAGCACTGGATGCCTCACATCATGAGAACAACAGCTGCCGCACAGACCTGGAAATTTCCAGAAAGGAACTACACAGTCTCACTGAGGAGCTGGACATTGCTAAAGAAACTATTGGTAATCTTGGTACAGTTCTCAAAGTCTCTCAGAAGGAGCTTCAGACCCGCAACCTAGAGAAGGAAGTCTCACGCCAGGAGATTGTCATTCTCAAAGCAGATGTGCGTAAATGGAAGGAGGACTGCCAAGAGGCCCTGAATAATACAGAGACTGAAAAAGGAGAAAATTCAAGATTAAAAAGAGAAAACTTAAAACTGAAAGAAGAAAATTTTCAGTTGACAGACGAAGTCAAGGAAAAATTTGAAGCAGAGCACCGACTGCAGAACCAACTGCGTACACACCCCCAGTATGCTGAGGAGAAGCAGCAAACGCTGCAGGAAGAAAAGCTGCAGGCTGCTAAAGAGGTACAAGCACTGCAGGAACGTCTGAATACCCAGTACGTCCCCACAGAGCAGTATGGGGAGCAAAAGCTAGAGAGACTGTTCCATTCCCTTGAGTCAGTAAACCAAGGAGAAAACAGACGCAGCGGCAACCTTAACGACAAAAATTACAGAGCTCCAGAATATGAAGGAGACACTGATACAGACTCAGAGAAAGCAAAGTGCGCAGATAAATTCCCTGAGAAGAGACTTGCAAGACGCACTCAAACAGGTTGAGACTCTGCAGACCAGTAACTTACAGATTCCTCCAATATGGATAAAGGTATTGGCTCTGCCCAAGCACCGGTATCCCACAGTAACTAATGCCCGTGAGGACAAGGGTACAGTGAGAGTTGGGGACTCCACGCACCTTCAAAACAAGATTACGAAGTTTGAGCCACCTAAGAAAGCACTAGCCAAACCTACAGCTGCCCAACAGGCAACAAACAGAGGTAGGTGTGCAGAATCAAAGCCAGAAGAATCCTTAGCTGAGGAAGCTGAAAAGATAGGACGTTCTCTGGAAAGGGAGGTGGCGGTGCAACTCAGTCCCAAAGAAGCTGAACTGGCGACTCCGTTGTGTGGGGGAGGTGCAGAAAGACCGCCTCAGGAGCGGAAAACTCAAAGGGCTAGTCCTAACTGCTCTACAACTGTTGCCATACAGTTTGTCTACAAAAAGAGGAGTGCCCGACGCAACGGAAATCTCATGACCGCGCACTCTGTAAAAAGACTTTACTTGGAAAAAGTCCTCCTCGAGCGACTGAGGAGTGCTGATCTCAAGCACCTTCGGGAGGAGACAAAAATAAACTGGAGAAAGGGCTCCAATCCCAGCAGGACAGAGGGTTCTCTTCCTCCATCCACTCTCATTCAAGTCACAGAAAGATCTCGAATGAGAGTGGAAGGATGGGCTTTGGCCGTGGTAAGCCCGAGCTTCCCACAAACAGGGGAGGTATGTAACAGGGGACTTATCCCTGTTCACAAATGTGCCTCTAATCCAGCAGTGTGGTGGTTAACTGCTGGTAGGCAATTAACTAACACCACCTGCCTGATTGCTTAGAAAAGCCTGTATTTTGAGACAGGAAGTGAGACTCCTTTGCTCACACTTGAGCTGAACTTTGGAGACAGGGCAGAGATTCCTTAGTCCACAACTGGGCTGATCAAAGGAAGGGACACTTGTCTTGAGCCCTGCCAGAAGAAATAGCAGAGCTGATTTCAAGACACAGGGGAAACTTCTAAACCTGAATGCTGACACACCCTGAGGAAAAGGTAGCAACCCCGGAACAGAGAAGACTTTCCCTCCAAACCACAAGGAACAGATAAGACTTTCATTTATGAGACTTTCTATATCTGCTTATTTCATGCTATATATTTGGGGCTGGTAATGAGCCTAGCTAACCAACCCAGTCAGAGAGGGCTGAGCTATATGTGTAGATAGGTTTTCTTTGTTTGGCTCACTATTTCGCTTATGTTGTTTTTTGCTGTGTTTTAAGCGACAGGCACAATAAAGCCTTGTTATGATTTCACCTTACAACAGTCTCCATTGTGTATCTCTGAACATGTCCTCCTACAAGGACAATATGGGATCTTTGCTTGAGACCCTTGGCGGGAAGAAACTAGATAGACCATGATTCACAACATACCCCAGTATATAGAGTACAGGCAGTCCTCGTTTTACAACGCTTCGCTTTACAACGAATGGCTTATCCAACGCTTTGCAATGCATACCTATGTTCATTTTTACAACGCCAAAACGGCTTATCCAACGCTCTTACGACGCTTTGCAACGTTGTGTATGTGTGTATATATATACACATTCACATAAACAACGTTGCAAAGCGTTGTAAGAGCGTATATATATAATATTATACTATATAATATTATATTATACTATATAATATATTATTTATTATGTTATATTATATATAATACAGTGTATACACTATATAATTTATGTATGTGCTGCATATCTTATTGCCTGCATAAAATATTTGGTGTACTTTAGTGTTAAAAATGCCTTCAGGAACGGAACCTTTCATTTAAACAGTGTTCCTATGGGAAAACGTGTTTCGCTTTACAACGTTTCGCTTTACAACGCCATTTTGAGTAACGCATTGTGTCGGATAACCGAGGACTGCCTGTACATTCACCTACACAGCTCTAATAAACATACATTACACACAAATACATTCTATGTGCACGCAGATTAAGCTGACCCTCTTGTGTAAATTACAGGGGGTGCAGCTCACCATCCTTATGAGACGCACATGCTGAACTTTGCTATGACAGGCTCAGGATGTTTAGAAAAAAAAAAAAAAAAGGAAGGTGATGTGAAATAGCGCTAATGGGAATTTAAACAATTGACCCTACTCTGAGGCTGAGCCCTATGGTAGAAAGGCAGCCTGGTGATAAACTGACAGTACAATCAGAATAGACAGCATATAACAGAAAAGAGATACCGGCGCCTAATGAGTCCAAAATGATGGAATCCTGGATATCCAGTAGAAATAGTTCCAGTCCCAAGATGATCAACAGTCTCTAAATCTTTGGGTGCTCAGATAGGACTTCATGCAGGGGAACTGGAACATGTAATGAGAAAAGAGATATTTAGTGCAACACAGCTAAACAAATTATACAGACATAAAATTGCAAACTGGCTAGCACAAAGTGACAAGACAAACAGACACAACTAGACATACAACACTAAGCAAAGCTAATGATAAAAGTTAATTTATTTAAACTAAGGATTAAAATAGTAGGACGAATAGCTGATACGCCACTCCGGTGGGTTAAAACCTAGATAACACTCACAGGACGGGAGATATAAAATCGCATTGAGTCAATGGGGGCTGGTAGCCACGTGTTTGGGGTCTGCAGGGTGTCTTGGAAGCCTTGTATTCCTTCCGTATCTCTTTGCTGGCAATAACCGGTAGTGACGTCGCCAGATGTGACGTCAAAGCCTGGCAATCTCCAGTGAAGCTGCAGGAAACGGCAATCCGCACCTCCTTGCCCCTCGATCGTTCAAACAGGGCACTCAGCGCTTGTACTAATATCAACCAAAACGTCCAAAATATTAATAAAAATGCCCTACGCGTTTCGTGTGTCTAAACACACTTCCTCAGGGAATATAAAGTGATGGCAGTGATTGCTGGTAGAATTATTCCCCTCAACCCTCAACCTGGCCTCCGATTGGTCTGTCAATCAGTGCAATAATGGGTGTACTCCAATTAGCATATTAAATCACTGCCATTTGATTCAGCTTTGCATAACATAAAACATTAGTAACCTTACACAAACATTTAAAACATAACAAAAAAATGGGTAAAAATAGTGGCTATTGACAATATAATTTATACCAATAGCATTGGCAGTAAACAGTAAATATAAAAAACCCTGATGGGGGGGAAGAAAAAAAAAAACAAGAAATAAAAACGTCCACCTGGTGTTTAAGGAACACTCCTAACTCAAAGTCAACATTTAACCTCTAGGGGATAATGTTTGAGCTCATATATCCAGTATGCCTCACGCATACTGCATCTTTGTAATCTATCACCACCTCTTGTACTAGCAGGAATAGTCTCGATAGCTTGGCATGTTGAGACCGCTAGGGTTTTTATCATGATGTGTGAGGAAATGGTGGGATACGCTATGAGTTATCAATCCTCTTTTATATTGTATATGTGTTCATACACTCTCCTTTGATACGTTCTTCCTATCCTTCCCACATATTGCAGGCCACAAGGACATTGGAGTAAGTGATATGACAATAACACATATGACAGTAATGTGTGACTTGATAGGTATTCCTTCATAGTGACGTTTGATTTAACTTTTACATTATTACTGTATGTACATGCCATACACTAGACATTTAAAAAAACCTTTATCTATCATAGCTCTTTCTCTTTTTGTTGAATTCTGGACAGTTGGAGCTATTCTAGATTTAAATTTGACGCCCTGTGTGAATAAATGTTGTGGTTTTAGGTAGAATTCCAGCTAGAACAGTGTCCCTCAAGAGAATTGGCCAATGTTTATGATTATTTTCTAATCTTTGGTGCCATGCCATTATATTGTGAATAAACGGTACCTTCTCAAAGAAGTTATTTTCGGATCTTTTTTCTTATAAAAGGAGATCCTCTCTTCTCAAGTTTATGACATGTTTTAGTGCCTCATCCAAAAGATGCTCGGGGTAATTCTTACTGAGAAATTTACACTTCAGTTTCTTCCTTATATTCACCAGGGCATCAAATTTAAAATCTAGAATAGCTCCAAGCTGTCCACTAATTCAACAAAAAGAGAAAAGAGCTATGATAGATAAAGGTTTTTTTAAATGTTCTAATGTGTATGCATGTACATACAGTAATAATGTAAAAAGTTTTAAATCAAACGTCACTATGAAGGAATTCCTATCAAGTCACACATAACTGTCATAGTGTGTTATGTCATATATTTACTCCAATGCCTTGTGGCCTGCAATATGTGGGAAGGTAGGGAAGAACGTATCAAAGGAGAGTGTATGAACACATATACAATATAAAAAGAGGATTGATAACTCTTAGCGTATCCCACCATTTCCTCACACATCATGATTAAAACCCTAGCGGTCTCAAATGCCAAGCTATCGAGATTATTTCTGCTAGTACAAGAGGTGGTGATAGATTACAAAGATGCAGTATGCGTGAGGCATACTGGATATATGAGCTCAAAACATTATCCCCTAGAGGGTTAAATGTTGACTTTGAGTTAGGAGTGTTCCTATAAACACCAGGTGGACGTTTTTTATTCAAGAAAGGCCCTCCTACAGCACTAGTATTTTTACATTGGATGAGGTTGGTTCGCAAACAACTTTTTGTAAGGCTTCCACAAAGTCCACTGTTACATTTGGGAAGGTTCCATGGTGGGTTAGGGTGACAAGGTGTCCCGGTTTAGCTGGGGACAGTCCGTTTTTTTAACCTCTGTCCACGGTTTTTTTAGTCTATGTCCCGGTTGCCCTGCATGCTGTAAAATGTTCCTTTTTTGTTGGCATGTCCGCTTTTGGACCATCATTACGGGGCAGAAGAGGGGGCAGCAGAGGCAGACAATGCAAAGAGGAAGCAGGGGCACGGGTCTCAGCTGCGGAGCCCAGAAGTGGACCCGGAAGTGTCAGTGAGAAATTCCGGTGTGTCGCTGCCAGGCTACAAAGATGGCTTCCCCCAACCCAATGTAGGTTATGGTTAGAATGGGGGACAACAGACACACACTCACACAATTGGGGGGAGGGGGGGAGACACCACCAGAGAGGGCGCAAGGCACTCTAAGCATGGGAATGGGGAGAGACAAGACGAGAACACCCAGGCAGGCAGCACGGGGAAGAGGCACAGGCACAGCATGGGGAGAGGCAGAGAGCCAGAGACGGCAAGAAGCAGGACACATAGCAAATGGGGAGAGACACAGAGAGAGGCACAGAGGCACAGCTTAGAGGGGGGAGAGAGAGTGTGGGGAGAGAGAGAGTGTGGGAGTAGTAGACAGGAGGAGGTGCTGGGAGAGAGAGAGGAGAGGACAGTATCGGGGGGGTAGAGAAAGAAGGGCTGGGTGAGAGAATGGGGGGAGAGAGACAAAGAATGGGGGGATAGAGCCCACAGAAAATGGAGGACGAGACCGAGAGAAAGGCGGGGGGGGACGAGAGAGAGAGGAGGAGAATGAGGGGAGGGAAAGAGAGAATGGGGGAAAAGAGAGAGGAGAGAGGGGGGAGGGGAGAGAGAGAGAGAATGGGGGAGGAGAGAAATGGGGGAGAGAGAGACAGAGAATGGAGGGGAGAGAGAGACAGAGAATGGGGGGGAGAGAGAAAAAGAATGGGGGAGAGAGACAGAGAATGGGATGTGGGAGAGAGAGACAGACAGAGAATGGGGGGGGGGGGAGAGAGAGAGAAGGGGGGGAGAGAGAGAGAAAAAAGAATGGGGGAGAGAGACACCACAGAATGGGTGGAGGAGGAGAGACACACAGAATGGGGGGGGTGGGGAGAAGGGAGGACAGGACAGAGAATGGGGGGAGAGAGAGCGAGAAGAGAATGAGGGGTGCATTTGTTTTATAAAAAAATGTTTTTTAAGGTGTCCCGGTTTTTACTTTTGTAAAATCTGGTCAACCCTATCCATGGGTCTTAGAAGCTTGAAAACTGATGCAAAAAAATGCTATTGTGTGGGGGTTTGCACAGCAAATAATCTCAGGGTTTATACCAAAGTAAGAGTGAAAGATTGCCCTCGGGGGGGGGGGGGGGGGGAGCAGCAGGGAGTGCACAAACATGCAGATCAAGCAAAGAAGTTCACGAGCTAGTACAATATATTACATGTCAAAGCAATATAACATAATATTATGAATGTGGCCTTTATTGTTAATCCTAAACTTAGGGCCATATATACTGTGCAGAAGAAAGGGCTCTTTTGTAACCAGAATGCCAAAGACTAGTACCTCTTCTAAAAATGAGGACTGTAAACAGGGGACTTATCCCTGTTCACAAATGTGCCTCTAATCCAGCAGTGTGGTGGTAACTGCTGGTAGGCAATTAACTAACACCACCTGCCTGATTGACTTAGAAAAAGCCTGTATTTTGAGACAGGAAGTGAGGACTCTTTGCTCACACTGAGCATGAACTTTGGAGACAGGGCAGAGATTCCTTAGTCCACAACTGGGAGATCAAAGGAAGGGACACTTGTCTTGAGCCCATGACCAGAAGAAATAGCAGAGCTGCTTTCAAGACACAGGGGAAATTTTAAACCTGAATGTTGACACACCTGAGGAAAAGGAAGCTGAACCAGGGACAGAGAAGACTTTCCTCCAAACCATAAGGAACAGATAAAAAAACTTTCAATTATGAGACTTTCTATATATGCTTATTTCATGCTATATATTGGGGATGGTTAATGAGCCTAGTAACCAAACCCAGTCAGAGAGAGCTAAGCGATATTGTGTAGATAGGTTTTCTTTGTTTGGCTCACTATTTCGCTGTATGTTGTTTGTTGCTGTGTTTTAAGCGACAGGCACAATAAAGCCTTGTTATGATTTACACATGCAAACAGTCTCCATTGTGTGTACCTCTGCACATGTCCTCCTAATATGGGTTGTCAGAAATTTGGGACTGAGAGGGGGGCCCTTGAAGTTTAAAAAGGCCGGAGAATTTTTTTGGTGCTTTTGCCTGCATACAGTTTGCAAACAACCTGAGCAACAAAAACAAAGATTCACCTGACAGCAGAGAGATCAGAATTAAGGGATACACACCCAGGCAGGAAACTTACACTGCACTGAAACCTACAAAAACCACTGATGACTCTTTTCCCCAATCCAAGAGGAGAGAGACTGTGCTGAAGCAGCTAAACCTATTTGCTATCAAAGTGTAATATGGTCATTGAAATAAGGGTTTTGCCTTCCAGCCATAGTCAGGGTTCAAGAATGAGTCAGCCCTAAAAAGGTGATAGGTGTTTGTTGTTTTCAAAAGTTTCGCTGAAGCAATGAATACATGTATGGTGAACCCACGAGCGGTTACTGATTTTGCAAATAAAGGGTTGCCACAACGCATAGGGCTACCAGCTGTGAATGGGAGTATATGCAGAAAGTGTCGAAAATGGATACCAAGACTGTGCTGAAGCAAGGGAATTTTTAGCAAACAAATGCTGCGTGTACAAATTGCCTACAGGGGAAAAAGGATTGATAACTGTGTAGTAAAAGGTATTCCAAAGCCAAATTGATGAGTGTTTGAGTCACCCTGCCGGGGAAATAAAAGAAATAGTCCACTGCAAAGAATTTTTTTTTTTTTACTTGCAGAAAAAAAAAAACAGTCTACCTATGTATTTAGGGAGCAAAACAAGACACCCAAGTGTGAAGGGTGAATGCCATAATACCCAAGGATGAGACTGAAATATATGAACTCAAGCAGAAAACCAAACTTGTTGCTGAAGCGGAGGGTTGCACCTAGCAAGTAAATGGTTGTAAAGCAAAAGAATTTTTTCTAGCAACTACACATTCAGCATACCTATGAGAGATTACACTAGCAAGTGTAATGGTGTAAAGAAATAGACGTTTTACCTAGCAACTGCACATCTGTATACCTGATAAGAGAAAATGCCATGCACAGTACTGCTGATATTGAAAAACTTACCAAAGAAAGAAAAAGTCTACAGAGATGCCTGTGAGAGCTACGACCTCTACAAGCAAAAATATGCCCACCTGTAGGACTACCACAATTGGGGGTTCTAGCGAATACAGTGGCGGCAACAGCTGCAATAGCACCTCTGAGGTCAGGAAGAAAATTACACTTGATAGCCTAAAAATGGAGGACAAGATGCAGCGTTCCTGTAATGAACCCTACCCCACGGAAGAGTGCCCTTCCAGTCCAATAAAGAGGAAGACATTCTCTTACGGGGAACCCGAACCGAGTCAATCCACAAAAAACACCCCAAGAATGGTGGGGGTGCCTGAACTCGGCACGAACAGAAAAGACCGCCCTCTATGATGACGAATATGGTCGACAAGAGAGAGCGGGAGCAGCAGATCACCCAATATTTCTGTTCAGCTAAAAGCAACTGCAAGAAAAGCATGCGGTATATAAATGAAGCTTGAAAGTATCCAAATAAAGAAGGAGACCCCAGTATTCCGGATGGGACGGAGTCATTTTCAAAACAAAAAAAGCGGAAAAAGAAAAAGAAAACGGTTTTCCACTTACCGTGGAAGGAACAGACCACGTCCGCAGATCCTGTGGAGGAAAAGGGGGACCGAGTTCTCTGCAGCTAGAGAAATGGCAGATTCGTCCCGCGGTTAAACCGAATATCCAGAGGGCCGAAGGCAGAAGAAGCGTGTACCCCAAAGAAGTGTCTGTCAGTGCCAACAGTGAGGAAACCCTCAACCAACCATCCCAGGGAAGTGGAGCCGGAAACAGTGAGAGTGACGATCCTCTGACCAGCCTGAGATGCCCTGAAAATGCCAGGGCATGACTGTGATATGCTCCGTGAACAATTGAAACAAAAGGAAAATGGTTACACAGAGCTCCAGGAAAAAATAACGTGAGGTACAAAAAAGATGTGCTCACAATTTACTCTTAGCCAGGACAGAATGTGGACCGATCTACAAAACTAGCTAAATATGCAAATGCTACTATTTCCGCCATGGATGAAAACGCAGAGCAATCTGATTAAAATAGTGGCTACGATAAAGCGGAAGTATGAAGAGGCACTGAAGCGATGACGTCTTCCACAGAAGAGGTTCACACTTTTGCATAGAGCTGATGCCTCACAAACAGGAGGTCAAGAGTGTCCGGATTAGAAGTGGACGTATCTCAGAAAGAGGTTCAGACACCCCGCAGAGCACTGGATGCCTCACATCATGAGAACAACAGCTGCCGCACAGACCTGGAAATTTCCAGAAGAAAGGAACTACACAGTCTCACTGAGGAGCTGGACATTGCTAAAGAAATATTGGTAATCTTGGTACAGTTCTCAAGTCTCTCAGAAGGAGCTTCAGACCCGCAACCTAGAGAAGGAAGTCTCACGCCAGGAGATGTCATTCTCAAGCAGATGTGCGTAAATGGGAAGGAGGACTGCCAAGAGGCCCTGAATAATACAGAGACTGAAAAAGGAGAAAATTCAAGATTAAAAAGAGGAAAACTTAAAACTGAAAGAAGAAAATTTTCAGTGACAGACGAAGTCAAGGAAAAATTTGAAGCAAGAGAGCACCGACTGCCAGAACCTACTGCGTACACACCCCCTGATGCATGAGGAGAAGCAGCAAACGCTGCAGGAAGAAAAAGCTGCAGGCTGATAAAGAGGTACAAGCACTGCAGGAAACGTATGAATACCCAGTACGTCCCCACAGAGCAGTTGGGAGCAAAGTTAGAGAGAGTGTTCCATTCCCTTGAGTCAAGTAAAACAAGGAGAGAAAAACAGACGCAGCGGCAAATTAACGACCAAAAATTACAGAGCTCAGGACATATGAAGGAGACACTGATACAGACTCAGAGGAAAGCAAAGTGCGCAGATAAATTCCCTGAGAAGAGACTTGCAAGACGCACTCAAAACAGGTGAGAGACTCTGCAGACCAGTAACTTACAGATTCCTCCAATATGGATAAAGGTATTGGCTCTGCCCAAGCACCGGTATCCCACAGTAAACTAATGCCCGTGAGGACAAGGGTTTACAGTGAGAGTGGGGATCCCACGCACCTTCAAAAACAAGATACGAAGTTGTTTGAGCCACCTAAGAAAGCACTAGCCAAACCTACAGTCTGCCCAACAGGCAACAAACAGAGGTAGGTGTGGCAGAATCAAAGCCAGAGAAATCCTTAGCTGAGGAAGCTGAAAAGATAGGACGTTCTCTGGAAAGGGAGGTGGCGTGTTGCAAACTCAGTCCCAAAGAAGTGAACTGGCGACTCCGGTGTGTGGGGGAGGTGCGAAGAAAGACCCCTCAGGAGCGGAAGGAAAACTCAAAGGGCTATGTCCTACTGTCACGAAACTGTTTGCCATACAGTGGTCTAACACAAAAGAGGAGTTGCCCGACGCAACGGAAATCTATGGACCGCGCACTCTGTAAAAAGACTTTACTTGGAAAAAGTCCTCCTCGAGAGACGACTACCTGAGGAGTGCTGATCTCAAGCACCTTCGGGAGGAGACAAAAATAATAAATAAATGGAGAAAGGGCTCCAATCCCAGCAGGAACAGAGGGTTCTCTCCTCCTCCACTCTCATTCAAGTCACAGAAAGAAGATCTCGAATGAGAGTGGAAGGATGGCTTTGGCCGTGGTAAGCCCGAGCTTCCCACTAAACAGGGGAGGTATGTAACAGGGGACTTATCCCTGGTACACAAATGTGCCTAATCCAGCAGTGTGGTGGTTAATACTGGTGGAGGCAATTTAACTAACACCACCTGCCTGATTGCTTAGAAAAGCCTGTATGTTGAGACAGGAAGTGGAGACTCCTTTGCTCACACTTGAGCGAACTTTGGGGACAGGGCAAGATTCCTTTAGTCTCAACAACTGGGTGATCAAAGGAAGGGACACTTGTCTTGAGCCCTGCCAGAGAAGAAATAGCAGAGCTGATTTACAAGAACAGGGGAAACTTCTAAACCTGAATGCTGGACACACCCTGAGGAGGAAACAGGTAGCAACCCCGGAACAGAGAAAGAAGACTTTCCCTCCAAACCAAAAGGAAACAGATAAGACTTTCATTTATGAGACTTTCTATATTGATTATTTCATGCTATATATTTGGGGCTTGGTAATGAGCCTAGCTAACCAACCAGTCAGAGAGGGTCTGAGCTATATGGTGATAGGTTTTCTTGTTTGGCGTCACTATTTACGCTTATGTTGTTTTTTGCTGGTTTTATGTCGACATGGCACAATAAAGCTGTTTGATTTCACCTTACAACAAGTCTCCATTGTGTATCTCTGAACATGTCCTCTACAAGGACCAATATGGGATCTTGCTTGAGACCTTGGCGGAAAGAAACTAGATAGACCATGATTCACAACATAACCCAGTAATAGAGTACAGGCAGTCCTCGTTTTACAACGCTTCAGCTTACAAACGAATGGGCTTATCCAACGCTTTGCAATGCATACCTATGTCATTTTTACAAAGCCAAAACGGCTTATCCAACGCTCTTACGACGCTTTGCAACGTTGTGTATGTGTGATATATATATAACACATCACATAAACAACGTGTTGCAAAGCGTTGTAAGAGCGTATATATATAATATTTACTATATAATATTATTATGTATACTATAATATATTATTATTATGTTATATTATATATATCGTGTATACACTATATAATTTATGTATGGCTGCATATCTTATTGCCTGCATAAAATATTTGGTGTACCTTAGTGTTAAAAAATGCCTTCAGGAACGGAACCTTTCATTTAAAACAGTGTTCCTATGGGAAAACGTGTTTCGCTTTACAAACGTTTCGCTTTACAACGCCATTTTGAGTAACGATTGTGTCAGGATAACCGAGGACTGCCTGTACATCACCTACACGCTCTATAAACATACACTACAACAAATACATTTATGTGCACGCAGATTAAGCTGACCCTCTTGTGTAAATTACAGGGGGTGCAGCTCACCATCCTTATGAGACGCACATGCTGAACTTTGCTATGACAGGCTCAGGATGTTTAGAAAAAAAAAAAAAAAAAGGAAGGTGATGTGAAATAAGCGCTAATGGGAATTTAAACAATTGACCCTACTCTGAGGCTGAGCCCTATGGTATAGAAAGGCAGCCTGGTGATAAAATGACAGTACAATCAGAATAGACAGCATATAACAGAAAGAGAACCGGCGCCTAATGAGTCCAAAATGATGGAATCCTGGATATCCAGTAGAAATAGTTCCAGTCCCAAGATGATCAACAGTCTCTAAATCTTTGGGTGCTCAGATAGGACTTCATGCAGGGGAAATGGAACATGTAATGGAAAAGAGATATTAGTGCAACACAGCTAAACAAATTATACAGACATAAAATTGCAAACTGGCTAGCACCAAGTGACAAGACAAACAGACCAACTAGACATACAACACTAAGCAAAGCTAATGATAAAAGTTAATTATTAAACTAAGGATTAAAATAGTAGGACGAATAGCTGATACGCCACTCCGGTGGGTTAAACCTAGAACACATCACAGGAAGGAGATATAAAATCGCATTGAGTCAATGGGGGCTGGTAGCCACGTGTTTTGGGTCTGCAGGGTGTCTGGAAGCCTTGTATTCTTCGTATTTTTGCTGGCAATAACCTGTAGTGACGTCGCCAGATGTGACGTCAAAGCCTGGCAATCTCCAGTGAAGCGCAGGAAACGGCAATCCGCACCTCCTTGCCCTCGATCGTTCAAACAGGGCACTCAGCGCTTGTACTAATATCAACCAAAACGTCCCAAAATAATAAAAATGCCCTACGCGTTGGGTGTCATAAACCACTTTCAGGGAATATAAAGTGATGGCAGTGATGCTGGATATATTACCTCAACCTGGCTCCGATTGGTTGTCAATCAGTGCAATAATGGGGTGTACTCCAATAGCATATTAAATCACTGCCATTTGATTCAGCTTTGCATACATAAAACATTAGTACCTACACAAAACATTAACAAACATAAAAACAATGGGTAAAAATAGTGGCTATTTGCAATTAATTTATACCAATAGCATTTGGCAGTAAACAGTAAAATATAAAAACCTGATGGGGGGGAAGAAAAAATAAAAACGAATAAAAAACGTCCACCTGGTGTTTAAGGAACACTCCTAACTCAAAGTCAAATTTAACCTCTAGGGGATAATGTTTGAGCTCATATATCCAGTATGCTCACGCATACTGCATCTTTGTAATCTATCACCACCTCTTGTACTAGCAGAATAGTCTTCGATAGCTTGGCATTTGAGACCGAGGGTTTTTATCATGATTGTGAGGAAATGGTGGAACGCTATGAGTTATCAATCCTCTTTTTATATTGTATATGTGTTCATACACTCTCCTTTGATACGTTCTTCCTATCCTTCCCACAATATTGCAGGCCACAAGGACATTGGAGGTAAGTATATGACATAACACATATGACAGTTAATGTTGGACTTGATAGGATATTCCTATAGTGACGTTTGATTTAAAC
Organism: Ascaphus truei; assembly: GCA_036426205.1. Lineage (NCBI taxonomy): Eukaryota > Metazoa > Chordata > Amphibia > Anura > Ascaphidae > Ascaphus > Ascaphus truei. The sequence goes on from WSYH01005365.1 coordinate 40,893, forward strand.
TTTTACATTATTACTGTATGTACATGCCATACACTTAGAACAAATTTAAAAAAACCTTTATCTATCATAGCTCTTCTCTTTTGTTGAGATTGTGGACAGTTGGAGCTATTCTAGATTAAATTTGACGCCCTGGTGAATATAATTTGTGGTTTTGGAGGTAGAATTCCAGCTATGAACAGTGTCCCTCAAGAGAATTGGCCAAGGTATGATTATTTTCTAATCTTTGGTGCCATGCCATTATATTGTTTATAAACGGTACCTTCTCAAAGAAGTTATTTTCGGATCTTTTTTCTTATAAACAAGAAGATCCTCTTTCTCAAGTTAGTGACATGTTTTATAGCCTCATCCAAAGATGCTCGGGGAATTCTTACTGAGAATTTACACTTCAGTTTCTTCTTATATTCACAGGGCATCAAATTTAAAATCTAGAATAGCTCAAGCTGTCCACTAATTCACACAAAAGAGAAAAGAGCTATGATAGATAAAGGTTTTTTTAAATGTTCTAAGTGTATGCAGTACATACAGTAATAATGTAAAAAGTTTTAAATCAAACGTCACTATGAAGGAATATCCTATCAAGTCACACATTAAACTGCATATGTGTTATGTCATATATTTACTCCAATGCCTTGTGGCCTGCAATATAGTGGAAGGATAGGAAGAACGTATCAAAGGAGAGTGTTATGAACACATATACAAATATAAAAAGAGGATTGATAACTCATAGCGTATCCCACCATTTCCTCACACATCATGATAAAACCCTAGCGGTTCAAATGCCAAGCTATCGAGACTATTCCGTGCTAGTACAAGAGGTGGTGATAGATTACAAAGATGCGTATGCGTGAGGCATACTGGAATATGAGCTCAAAACATTTCCCTAGGGGTTAAATGTTGAANNTTGAGTTAGGAGTGTTCCTATAAACACCAGGTGGACGTTTTTTATTCGTTTTTTATTTTTTCTTCCCCCCCATCAGGGTTTTTTATATTTTACTGTTTACTGCCAAATGCTATTGGTATAAATTATATTGTCAAATAGCCACTATTTTTACCCATTGTTTTTATGTTATGTTAAATGTTGTGTAAGGTTACTAATGTTTTATGTTATGCAAAGCTGAATCAAATGGCAGTGATTTAATATGCTAATTGGAGTACACCCATTATTGCACTGATTGACAGACCAATCGGAGCCAGGTTGAGGGTATATATACCAGCATCACTGCCATCACTTTATATTCCCTGAGGAAGTGTGTTTAGACGCACGAAACGCGTAGGGCATTTTTATTAATATTTTGGACGTTTTGGTTGATATTAGTACAAGCGCTGAGTGCCCTGTTTGAACGATCGAGGGGCAAGGAGGTGCGGATTGCCGTTTCCTGCAGCTTCACTGGAGATTGCCAGGCTTTGACGTCACATCTGGCGACGTCACTACCGGTTCGCCACGATGGAGACGTCACTTCCGGTTATTGCCAGCAAAGAGATACGGAAGGAATACAAGGCTTCCAAGACACCCTGCGGACCCCAAACACATGGCTACCAGCCCCCATTGACTCAATGCGATTTTATATCTGCCGTCCTGTGAGTGTTATCTAGGTTTTAACCCACCGGAGCGGCGTATCAGCTATTCGTCCTACTATTTTAATCCTTAGTTTAAATAAATTAACTTTTATCATTAGCTTTGCTTAGTGTTGTTTGTCTAGTTGTGTCTGTTTGTCTTGTCACTCTGTGCTAGCCAGTTTGCAATTTTATGTCTGTATAATTTGTTTAGCTGTGTTGCACTAAATATCTCTTTTCTCATTACATGTTCCACTTCCCCTGCATGAAGTCCTATCTGAGCACCCAAAGATTTAGAGACTGTTGATCATCTTGGGACTGGAACTATTTCTACTGGATATCCAGGATTCCATCATTTTGGACTCATTAGGCGCCGGTATCTCTTTTTTGTTATAGGCTCAGGATGTTTGTAATACAAAACATTGCATCCAATAAAAATTATATTAGATCTCACAAGTACAATAATAAAAATAATCTCAGCCAGGCTGGTCCTGGCGTTTCTGTGTCTATGCCAAAATGGATGGCAAATTCACTCCCAGGGGAAGAATAAAGCATGTTCAAAATTCTGATCACTACCCATTATAAACCAATATTGACGTGGAACTTGGCCACCTACCACATGTAATATACATTTCCTCCGCAATATAACTAAGATACGCCCTTTCCTTTGTTGCTCAACTGCTAAAACTGACTCAGGCCCTCATTCTCTCCCGTCTCGATTACTGTAACCTCCTGCTGTCCGGCCTTCCTGCCTCTCACCTTCCCCTACAATCTATCCTAAACGCTGCTGCCAGAATCACTCTACTCTTTCCTAGATCTGTCAGCATCTCCCCTGCTCAAATCACTCTCCTAGTTTCCTATCAAATCCCGCATCTCGCACTCAATTCTCCTCCTCACTTCTAAAGCTTTACACTCTTCTGCTCCTCCTTACATCTCAGCCCTAATTTCTTGCTATGCACCATCCAGACTTGCGTTCTGCTCAAGTTCTTCTCTCTACCCTCTTTGTATCTAAAGCACTTTCCCACCTTAAACCTTTCTCACTGACTGCCCCGCACCTCTGGAATGCCCTTACCCTCAAAATCCAACTAGCACCCTCTCTATCCACCTTTATGACCCACCTTAAAACACACTTAACGAAGCATACGAGTAGCTCTGTGGCTAATACTATAAACCTGATACATACATCTTGGTCCCCTGCAGACGCTCTTACCAGAACACACTCCTACTGTCTCTGTACGTTCATCCTACCTACCAATTAGATTGTAAGCTTTTCAGAGCAGGGACTCCTTTTCCTAAATATTAACTTTGACTGAAGCACTTACTCCCATCACGTGTTATTTGTATTTGTTATTTATATGCTTGTCACGTGTATTACTGCTGTGAAGCGCTATGTACATTAATGGCGCTATATAAATAGACGTTTCGACCATAATGGTCTTTATCAAGTGACAATGGCATAAATACATTCCCTTGTAACAACATATAAATAGTGCCCCAAACCCCCACAATGCAACCTGTTCAATTAGTGCTGATGGCATTCATGTGCTGATTCAGTCCTTCTATCCAATGTCCAGTCTGTATGTCTTGTTAGATCAACAGCTGTTTGCAATCCTCTGCATGTCGTGGAGTTCACATTCTCCCCATTTCTGTGTATCCTGGCATCCATCTTGCTGACGTCATCAATCCGGGTCCTTAGCAGTTGGAACGCATCCCGGATGTCTCATCTCGTGCGTTTCAAGTTCGCGCATGCGCGGTAGCTGTCCGATCGATCCTCTTCACCCTTCTGTACTTTTGGAACGCACAAAGCGCAGACTACTTGTAAGTCATTGCGCACGCGTGAGTCAGTCTCCCTGCGGTCCTGCAGGCATAAGGGGGGTTAGTTGATCTTCCGCTTTCATCCATTTACATCCATAGTGTGTCATCTTATTTCCTTCTCTTCACATCGTGGACTTATGATGACGAAGATATCCTCCCCCACGGCATGACAGAAAAAGATGACACACTATGGATGTAAACAGAGAGTTGAGGCCCTGACTCCCCAACTAGTGAGGGTGGGTGTTCATAGGGACAGGCCCTTAGGTGAGGACCCTGTTGCCCTTCAGCTGTGTGCTAGGCAGGGACCGAGTGATAGTGCCTGCTGCAGTTCCTTAGTGCAGGGACAGAGAGAGACCCTGCTGCAGTTCCTTAGTGCAGGGAGAGAGAGAGAGACCCTGCTGCAGTTCCTTAGTGCAGGGAGAGAGAGTCCCTGCTGCAGTTCCTTAGTGCAGGGAGAGAGAGTCCCTGCTGTAGTTGCTTAGTGCAGGGACAGAGAGAGTCCCTGCTGCAGTTCCTTAGTGCAGGGACAGAGAGAGCCCCTGCTGCAGTTCCTTAGTGCAGGGACAGAGAGAGTCCCTGCGCAGTTCCTTAGTGCAGGGACTGAGAGAGTCCCTGCTGCAGTTCCTTAGTGCAGGGAGAGAGAGTCCCTGCTGCAGTTGCTTAGTGCAGGGACAGAGAGAGTCCCTGCTGCAGTTCCTTAGTGCAGGGACAGAGAGAGACCCTGCTGCAGTTCCTTAGTGCAGGGACAGAGAGAGTC
>WSYH01005366.1:0-45017 GCA_036426205.1 Ascaphus truei
AGGCTGTCTGCTCCATTAGAAATCAAGAATCAAACATCATCTTAAAATATTTATTATTTATTTCATGTCCTTTGGAGTATGCCTGCTCTTATCCTCTCATGGAGTATACCGTTTTCGCCTTATATGTCTTTTAAAACCTTAACGAAGGTCAATAGGACCCGTTTTTAACAAGTCTCCCTAATCAGTCTTTCCCCCCTGTACACGTCATGACACATAGTCATGACGACGCTATCAGGTTGTTATGACAACCCGACCGGGTATAAGGCTGTAGGGAGCCTTGACTCGCCCACCCCGGAAGAAGCTCCATAGGCAGGAACGAAACACGTGTCGGGTGCGACGTCCTGTGTGACGTCATCGGCGCGACCGACTAGGTAGTAGTCCGGTCAGTTTGATATCACGGCGTGGAGTGCCAATCTCAACCTAGCTAATAATGATGTGGGCCAAATGCGGATCCCACTAGCTAGAAACAGTACGATCGTTATCACTGTCTGATGAAAGATTCCTGTGGTAATTATGCCGTGTATCAGGCACTCTGCCAGTTTGCCAGCTATATGATTTCTGGGATATGAGGGGTGTTTTTATCTACTGCCTCTGTCTAACTGTGGTCTCTATGGTCAGAGATACTTCTCACAAAGAATCTGAAATACAGTGGGGACTTGCTTAAACCTTGTGTACCTGCATGCAGCAGAACCTTATGTAAACAGCATAATTACGGCTGTAAATGTCAGCTAACGCCCCCTAATACCTTATCCTTCTTTTGAACAGAGGTATCCTTAGGGCCAACCATACTGACCCACCTTTCCTGAGGGAAAAGTGGCACATCAGCACCAATTTTGGCTCTATGTACCTACCCCATTATTTATTTGATTTGAGTGTGAACACTTCTGATGAGATTTTCCATACTCACCTGAGCAGATGCCTATCTATATCATCATTACCACCAGGTTATCACTACTTAGCCCTTTGCCTGGATCACTAATACAGTGTTCATATCCAGGATTAGGCTTGAATAGTACTCCATACCTCGCTGTGACAAACATGCGCTCCTTTAGTTAGGTTTTAAATAGAAAATTTGTTGTTTGATATCATTAAAATGTATTTATTTTGAGTTCCTATTTCAGTGAGTGCATCCCTTGGGATTATTTTCCTTGTTCTCCATTATACACCTTTATCCTTGATAGCACCACTCCAGTCTCTACTCTCCTAAGTAAGTGGCTGAGCGGGGTAAACCCCCATCTCTCTCCCCTTCCCCCCAGTGAATATATTGTTCTACCAGTAGACAGCATTACTGCAGCTACTGGAAACTACTGACACCTTAAATGCTGTTTATGCTGCAGAAAGTATTTAGTGAAGCGCATGCGCGACAGTGGAGTGATGGAAGCTTGACTTAAAAGCTCCATCCCTACCAGCACATTTTTGGAATAAATTAGCCAGATCTGCACAGAAAACTAACTTTTAGAAGTGGAACTTCTTTAGTGGCACCTCTGATGGGATAAAACTGGATAGATGGGGGGCGAAATGTGAAATGGAAGTGACGTCACGTAATGGACGCCGCTCCGCTCACACGTCCCCTGTCACATGTGGCGGCGGTGGCGGCGATAGCCGCCGGCGCCGCTCCTAATTGCCGCCGCACCCCTCACCCTCCCACACACCCCACACCCGGTTGCTCACATATGCGGCGGCTCCATTCCCCGCCCGCTGCCATGCCGATGGACAGGAGGAGGGAGGCTGGCGCCGGCGCCGCTCCTAACAGCCTTGGAATGGGGGGGTTTGAGCGCGCCGCCGGGGGGTGGGGAAGGGGGAGCTTGAGCGCGCCGCCGGGTTGTGGGGAAGGGGGGAGCTTGAGCGCGCCGCCGGGGGGTGGGGAAGGGGGGAGCTTGAGCGCGCCGCCGGGGGGTGGGAGGGGTATCTGCTCAGAAGACTCAGACTGAGCCCCCCGGGTCCGCAGCTCCGCCGGGGGTGGGGGGAGTCAGGAGAGAGGGGGCAGGACACAGACAGAGAGACATACGGTGTGTACACACAGAGAGATACACATACACTGACAGACACACACTGACAGACAAGCACACACTGACATACACAATTTGACTGACACATACACACATTGACTGACACATACACACATTGACTGACACACACACACACTGACGCACGCACACACACTGACGCACGCACACACACTCTGACGCACGCACACACACACTGACGCACGCACGCACACCCCAGTGATGTACCGAACACCGCCCCTGAATGATGTGCCTATTCCTTCCCCCCCCCTGTGAGCTCCCCCACCCGCTCAACATTCATGATGCTGGTACTGCTGCCAATAAACACATACACACACACACTGACGCATGCACACTTTGACGCACGCGCACGCACACTGACTGTCACACATATGCACGCACACTGACTGACACACATACGCACGCACACTGACTGACACACATACTCACTGACTGACACACATACACACACTGACTGACACACATACACACACTGACCGACACAGAGAGACATTCACACAACACAGAGAGACATACACTGACACACACACACACATTGACTGACAGACACACACACACACTGACTGACACACACACACACACACATTGACTGACACACACACACACACACACACACACATTGACTGACACACATGCACACACTGACACACATGCACACACTGACTGACACACATACACACACTGACCGGTACAGATACATACACTGACCGGCACAGATACATACACTGACTGACACACACACAAACAAACACACATACATACTCTTTGACTGACACACATACATACTCACTGACTGACACATACACTGACTGACACATGTGTGCCGAGCACACGCGTCATAAGTCAATTTCTGTGACAAAAGTCAAAGAAGTTTCACTTACTATGCACGTACACAGCACACACAGCTTTTTCTCAAGCACAACTGTTGTCGGAAACACAAGAGATGCCGACACAAACGAGGCAGAAGAGAAAAAAAACCCTACTGACGGACTTTTATGCTAAGTCGGGGAGGTCACGGGTGGCAAGCCAGGAACCCCAAGATGCCGGATCAGGCTCTGAAAGCGAGCACTCGGATACAACCCCAGTGTAACGGATCGGGGGACACGCGCCACTCAGCCTTACAGAGTGCGCGCGCACCCGATCTTCTTACCAGCCCTCCCGCGCTGCTGGTTTCGCCCCCCATCGGATGAATGCGATTGCCATGAATCACACCCCTGTCTCCCTCCCTGCTCACCTGGACCTATCCCTGCGGTCACCCAGACAGGCCTCCGCTCCACCCCTTGCTACCATTGGCCCTCCATCCTTTATAACCCCAGTCTGCCCTCTCCTTCTTCGCTCTGCATAGCTTCTCTGTGGCTCCTGTGTGCAGTGTCTATGCCAAGCTCTGTTCTCTGTTACAGCTCTTGTTCCTGTCCCTGCCCCTGTTTGGATACCTTTGGATTGATCTCGGCTTTGACTACGTGTACCTCGCTACCCCTGGACTCTGCTTTGGACCTCACTACGCTGCTTTCTCCTGCCCCTGACCCACGGCTCTTGGACATTACCCTCCAACTTCCGGCACCCCGGACTCAGCAAGTATATCGTTAACCCTTTCTCACCAGGCCCGGCAACGCATCTTACCACACTCCGGGCACGCCCTCACTGCTGTGGGTGCGTGTTCTACGCTTACCCACCTCAGTACTGGGGACTGGCCAGGTCTGCGGGCATACAGGCGTTACATTATGCAGAGCCCAACAAATGCAGACCCCCCCTGAGGTGGGCCACGGTGTCACTATGGATCACTGGCAATTTTTAAGCGAGCAAGTTACCACTGTGGCGCAAGAACTTTCTAAACTCTCCCTGCGGGAATCTCCAGCTGCACCGTCCCCTCCTGCCCCAGGACCTATGGGCAACTTGGAACCACGTATCCCACCTCTCAACCGGTATGCCGGAGACCCCCTTACTTGCCGGGGATTCTTGAACCAATGTGACGTCCAGTTCGAGATGTCCCCATCTCGGTTTCCCTCAGGTCGTTCTAAAGTGGCCTATGTCTATGCCCTGCTCACTGCAGACGCTCTCGCTTGGGCTTCTCCCCTCTGGGAACACAGATCAAACATAACCCAAGACTACCCCAAATTCCGGCGAGAGTTTCAGCAGGTCTTTGACACACCAGCGCGTAGGGAGACTGCCGCTTCTTCCTCGTTTCATCTCTCCCAAGGTCGCAGGCTGGCTGCAAGATACGCGGTGGAGTTCCGCACCATCGCCGCAGAAACCCAGTGGAACGATGAGGCTCTCACCGCGGCATACTGGCAGGGTTTGTCCGAATCCCCCAAGGATGACCTCGCAGCTCATGTTCGTCCTTCATCTCTAGAGGATCTCATTGCCCTCAGCATCCAGACGGACCAGCGCATTCAAGAGCGACGCCACGATCGCCAGCACCCCCATTTACGGTCGCCCTTGCCTGTTTCTCCTAGGTCTCCTCCCTTGGCTCTTCCTGCGTTGGACACCCTCAAACCGATGCAAATCGGTAGCCAACAGCTTCGGACCACTGAGAGAACACGCCGCCGAGATGAGGGTCTCTGCTACTGCTGCGGCTCCCCTGAACACCAAATACGTCACTGTCGCTTGAAACCGGGAAACGAGAACGCCCAGTAAAGGTAGATGGCCTTCTACTGGGTACCATTTCTCCTTGCTCCTCTTCCCCCAAAGAGCTACTGAAGAGAATCCTTCTCCCCATAACTCGAGGGTCCTAATGTTAAGTAAAACACCAGAGATGCAAGAACCCTAGCAAAAGCACTCAATACCCTAAATGAATTGTGACGCTAATTAAAACTATATCTTTAATGTTTATCTAATTAAAATAATGGGATTTAAAATCCAAGAAGGAAAGACACACATACATAATCCAGAAATTGGAGTGTATATGACACTCCGGATTATAATTTGATATGAACAATTGAGAGGAATTAAATCAATTGGTCAAAGGAGGGAGCTAGTATGCAGATTTCCCTTAATGAGAGTTCTAAGGTGGAGTTGAGATGAGGAGATAGTGCAAGCTCTTCCCTAATGAGTTCAAGTGTAGCTCAAATGTCAGAACTTATAGATAAACTTGCAGGCAATAAATAATGTAGCTAACAGATACCCAAAACGGTGTGGCTGTATGAATGCCTGTGCACATATACATGAATGTGCTCGACCGTTGGGTACTGTGCTACAGCAGGTAGAATTAGGCAATACTTAATACCACTAACGGATAGTGCAGGGACTAAGATGGAGTGAAACAAATGCTCACATGAATAGAAGCAACTACGAGATACCTAGAAACGGTATGGCTTGTTGGGTATGCCTATGCACATATTAATGAATGTGCTCAACCGTCAGGTACTGCCAAAATTATGATATCAGACAGGTGAATAATACCACTGCATGAAGATGAACAAAGTCAGGTAAGTGCTGCAATATAGCGGTATGTATAACTTAAAGACACTACCATGTATGCCAATGAAGCTGTTTGCAACAAAATCTCCTTGCTCTCAGCCCACCGAGTGAACTCAGACTCTGGCCCGATATAGGAGGGTGTGTGCAGGCGATCGGTCTGGCAGCTACTCGCTCTGTGAGATGTGAGGCTGCCACGTCAGTGCTGACCGTGCGCATGCACGTGAGAGGTGCAGACGCGCGCGTTTCGCGTGAGAAACGCTTTCTCAAGGCTACAATCAATGTTAACAATGTTAAGGTAGAGGTTGAAGCCTTCATCGACTCCAGGTCTGGTGGCAACTTTTTGGATCACGACTATGCCTGCAACAACCAAATCCCGTTATTCAAGAAGAAGTCACCCATCGGCCTGGAGGCTATCGACGGTCGACCGTTCCAACCAGCCTTCATTATTTGGGAATCTATTCCCCTCCCCCTGACCACCGCGGATGGTCATACTGAAGTCATCATCTTCGATGTTTTCCACTCTGCAACTGTCCAGGTCATTTTGGGATTGCCGTGGCTCCAGCTTCACAACCCGTGTGTTGATAGGACCAACGAACTACCGATCCAGTGGGCTCCTACCTTGGAGAAGACGGTCACTCCTCCCGTTACCGTGCTCGCTGGTCTCGACACCACTTCTTCTCTCTCTACCCTGCCGGAGGTATACCAAGACTTTTTGGATGTCTTTAACAAGACTCAGGCTGAAGTTCTACCACCTCATCATTCGTACGACTGCCCCATCAAATTAATTCCTGGAACCACACTCCCCAAGTCTAAGTCGTATCCCTTATCTGTGCCCGAGACCGAGGCTATGGCGACCTACATCAAGGAGAATCTTAAGAAAGGGTTTATTCGGAATTCCACCTCCCCCGCCGGGGCAGGTTTCTTCTTCGTGAAAAAGAAGGATGGCTCTTTAAGACCCTGAATCGATTTTCGTGGGCTTAACAAGATTACAGTTAAAAACCGGTACCCTTTTCCTCTAATTTCGGAACTCTTTGACCGGCTCCAGGGAGCCTCTATATTTTCCAAACTCGACCTGAGAGGAGCCTACAATCTTATCCGAATACGAGACGGTGACGAATGGAAAACTGCATTTAACACAAGTTCGGGTCATTATGAATACCTAGTGATGCTGATCGTCCTCTGCAATGCCCCTGCCGTCTTCCAAGAATTTATGAATGATATCTTCCGGGACATTCTGGGAATTTTCGTCATCATATACTTAGACGATATCCTAATTTTCTCCAAGTACCTGGAAGAACACATTTGTCACACCAAGGTGGTTCTCTCTCAGCTTTGTGCTAATAGCCTCTACGCGAAGATGGAGAAATGTCTCTTACACCAATCTTCCATAGCCTTCCTTGGCTATATAATCTCTGATAAAGGTTTCACCATGGATACTGAGAAATTGAAGTCTGTTCTGGATTGGCCGTTGCCGAATTCCCTAAAAGCCGTTCCGCGTTTCCTTGGCTTTTCTAACTACTATCGAAAATTCATCCGTAATTTCTCCACTATCGCTTTACCCATTACTGCTCTGACCAAAATAAGGTGCGATCCGACAGCATGGTCCTCTGAAGCCATCAAAGCCTTAGAGTTCCTCAAAAGAGCTTTCGTCTCCGCCCCCATCCTTCGGCATCCGGATACATCCCTTCCTTTCACCCTGGAGGTAGACGCTTCTGATGTGGGAGCTGGGGCAGTACTCTCACAAAGATCTTCTCCACAAGAAAGACTATCCGTGTGGATTCTTTTCCAGGAAATTCTCTTCGGCCAAGAGAAATTATGATGTCGGGAACCGTGAACTTTTGGCTTTCAAATTAGCCCTGCAAGAATGGAGTCATCTCCTCGAGGGTACAAAGAGCCAGTAGCTATTCTCACCGATCACAAAAACTTATTATACATTGAGGGGGCTCGTCGCTGGATCCGTCAAGCACGTTTCAGCACTGTTTTACTCTCTTTTCAATTACACGATTTCATATATTCCAGGTACCAAGAATATCAAGGCCGATGCTCTTTCCCTCTGCCAATTCTCTACGGAGGAAGGATCTAACGAATCTTCAGAGAACGATCCTCCCTGCAAAGTATATTATTTCTGCCAATAATTTTGATATTCTGGTGAGATCAGTAACGCCATCATATCCCTAGGAATTTAAGGTGCCAAAGGACATCTGTACGCTGGCTCCACGTTTTCGCCACAAGATCCTAGAGTGGGGGCTTTCTTCTAAGACCTGCTGGTCATCCAAGCTTCAAGAGGACAGTGGATCTTATTAAACTGACCTTTTGGTGGCCTAAATGAACAAAGAACTTTTTTGATTTCACCAGAGCTTGTCCAGTCTGTGCTCAGAGCAAGTACCCCAACACAAACCTTCTGGTCTCCTCCTGCCTCTTCCTATTCCGGAACGGTCTTGGAAGCAATATTTCCATGGACTTTATTGTTGAACTTCCAAATTCTAAGGGGATGAATACGATCCTTGTGGTAGTGGAACAGTTTTTAAACAAACTCACACTTTATACCCCTCAAGGGTCTCCCCAATTCTAGCTACCTTGGCTGACATTTTTTCTAAAGAAATTTTCAGGTTACACGGCGTGCCACTTTCCCTTGTTTAAGACAGAGGTACTCAATTCGTCTCTAAGTTTTGGCGAGCGTTCTCTCAAAGACTTGGCATTTCCCTCCTCTTCTCCTCGGGTTACCACCTGCAGACCAACGGCCAGACAGAGAGAATGAATCAGACCTTGGAGGAGTATCTCAGATGCTTTGTGTCAGAATCTCAAGACAATTGGGTGGACCCATAATAACCTGGGCGGAGTTCGCTATTAATTCGCTGAAGAATGAGTCCACGCAAGAGTCGCCTTTCTTCATTAACTATGGGTTCCATCCCAGCAGCCTTCCCCTCTCCTCCCTCCCCTCTGGTGTTCCTGCAGCGGATACTCATGTCTCCAATCTACAAAATTCTTGGAAAAATATTCAAAGAGCCTTGCAAGGGTCCGTCCAAAAACAAAAGACGCAAGCAGATCGGCGACGTCAGGTGGGCCCAGAATACAAACCTGGAGACAGAGTTTGGCTATCTTCAAAAAATATCAAGCTCAAAACTCCTTCCCAGAAGCTGGCTCCTAGATTCTTCGGTTCCTTCAAGGTCCACGAACGGATCAACCCGGTAGCGTATCGACTTTCGCTTCCTCCCACCATTAAGATACCCTCTGTGTTTCACGTGTCCCTTCTGAAACCCTTTGGCCAAAATGTACATTTTCCATGCCGTCCTCAGAGACCCAATCCCATCATAATACAAGGACAACAGGAATTCAAAGTCCATTCCATTCTTGATTCACGTTGGTCCAGAGGCAGACTTCAGTTCCTCGTTCATTGGAAGGGATATGGCCCGGAGGAACGCTCCTGGGTACCTTGTCATCATATTCATGCTCCAGCTCTTCTCAAACGTCAGAAATTTCCTCACAAACCTTGGGAGGATCGTCAGGAGTCCGATCCTCAAGGGGGGGGTACTGTAACGGATCAGGGGACACGCGCCTCTCAGCGGGTCCCTGTCACCTCAGGCCCCACGGCGGCTCTCTGCCCCGGTTCCCCGCTCCCTCGGCCTCTTACCTGTCCCGCTCCCACGCCGAGCCTCCGCACCCGCACGCCGCATCCTCACGCACCCGATCTTCTTACCAGCCCTCCCGCGCCGCTGGCTCCGCCCCCCCTTGGCTGCAGGCGATTGCCATGAATCACACCTTTGTCTTCCTCCCTGCTCACCTGGAACTATCCCTGCGATCACCTAGACAGGCCTCCGCCCCACCCCTTGCTACCATTGGCCCTCCTTCCTTTATAACCCCAGTCTGCCATCTCCTTCCTCGCTTCTCTGTGGCTCCTGTGTGCAGTGTCTATGCCAAGCTCTGTTCTCTGTTACAGCTCTTGTTCCTGTTCCTGCCCCTGTTTGGATACCTTTGGATTGATCTCGGCTTTGTTTGACTACGTGTACCTCGCTACCCCTGGACTCTGCTTTGGACCTCACTACGCTGCTTTCTCCTGCCCCTGACCCACGGCTCTTGGACATTACCCTCCGACTTCTGGCACCCCGGACTCAGCAAGTATATCGTTAACCCTTTCTCACCAGGCCCAGCAACGCATCTTACCACACTCCGGGCACGCCCTCACTGCTGTGGGTGCGTGTTATACCCTTACCCACCTCAGTACTGGGGACTGGCCAGGTCTGCGTGGATACAGGCGTAACACCCAGCTACCAAAGAGGATATCAGAGAATTCTGTGGCCAAATTAAGTCTTTCTTTAAAAGGGAACTTTGGGAAATGAGTAAGGAAGTGGATGGGCTGGGAGAAAGGACCAATGTAGTGGAAAACAAAATGGATGAAACTATCAAATCCCTGCAAAAAAATTGTCAAAGACCACGACCCTACTCAGCACAAATGTGGAGGAAATGGGGGACAAATTAGAAGACACGTAGAACAGGGAGAGAAGGAATAACTTGAGGTTAAGAGGGGTTCCGGAATCAATAACAGACGCCAACAATTTTGTGTCAAAATGGCTGGAGCAATTATTCCCGGACAAGCCTGAAAATGAGAGGTACAGGAAATAGAAAGAAGCGCACGATCCAACAGGAGCAAAGAAAGGACCAATGCAAAAAAAATATAAACTTTATTCTGTCATAACCTAAATCCAACGCATTTCGAACGCTGGTGTGTTCTTTATCTTTTTGATAAAGAACGCACCAGCGTTGAAAACACGTTGGATTTTAGGTTATGACAGAATAAAGTTTATATTTTTTTGCATTGGGTCCTCTCTTTGCTCCTGTTGGATCGTGCGCTCCTTTCTATTTCCTGTATCTGCTACCACTGGAAGCTGCACATCCTGCCAGCCCCTACCAAGGACTTGTGAGTACTTTATTTGCTACAGGGTTGTTTTCTAATGAGACTGATAGTGGGGGGGTTGGGGTTATACCCACCCATTACCTGTCTTCAGGAGGCTTTTTACCCAATATTGCTAGCTGTTATTCTCACCTATGTTATTGATTTTGGATCATTCTTAGGCTTTGGCATTGGCTATTAATGGTTATTATACCTAGCATTTGAGCGCTTCTTCATCTCTATCTACCTGAAAATGAGAGGTGTCTGGATAGATGTCATCGGGCGCTGCGTGCCAAACCTCAACACTCTGACCCCCCACGAGACATCATCCTAAGATTTCATTATTACAAAACAAAAGAGATGGTCACCCAGATCGCAAGGGCTGCTAAAAACCTGAAATATGAGAGCATAACATTTAAGGTCTTCGAGGACATGGCACGCACTACCCTGGCAAGAAGAAAGAGCTTCCAACCGGTCACCAGGGCTCTGAGAGAGAAGGACATAAAATATCGCTGGCTCTTCCCATTCGGATTATTCATCCTCAGGAATGGGGTCCCACATACCTTCAGAAGAATTGAGGGAGAAGAGTTCCTGCGGCCGCTGAACAAAGTCCCCGTCCCCCTGAGTCCTTTTCAGCACTCACCCGATGAAGAACCAGTCCCCTCGACGTCCTGGAACCGAGTGGGAGCCTCCCCGAAAGAAAGAGAAAACTGACTGTGACAGGCCACAGACACCTTTTCAATTAAGCGCTTGAAGGAGCTGTGTCTGCCGCCATGCCTTGGTTACTGTCCCATTGATAGGCTATGGTGGAGCGCCATCTAGCGGCAGATGGTGGGAAGAGGAGAAGCCATGCTTTAGCCTTCAAGGAAAGAAGCTGAAGGGCGACACCTAGTGACAGTTAATTAAAAGCAGGAAAACACTCCAATGTTAATTAAAAGCGGGTAAAGTTAACAGAGGGGCCAAGTTTGACACATTCAGGGGAAGAAGGAGGGGGGGTTTGGCAGGAGAAGGGGGGGGGTGGAGGGCGGGGGGGATGGAGGGCAGGGGGTATGGAGGGGATAGGAGAGGAAGGAATAGCAAGGTGACAAGCAGGAAGCAGGAATGAAGGGAGGTTGCAGTTAGGGGCAAGAAGGTGAAAAGGAAGAGAGGCAGCAGTCGGAGGCATGGGAAAGGTCTGAACTTGAGAGACACAGTGAGACAGGCAGTTAAGTCCACAAAGGTTCTAGTTAATTAGGAATAGTAGATAAAAGTTTAGGTTTCAGAAATAGGACAGATTAAAAGTTTGTTGGGGGGTTTAGTATAAATATAAATAGACGGGTATTAATAAAAGAGAAGTAAGAAAGGTTTCTAGGATAGTTTAGTAAAGGGTTTATTTTAGAAATGATAGGTTGTTATATCACTTTATATATAAAAATAGTATAGTTAGGATAAGGTTGAAGGATAGATAAAAGGTAGTAATAGGAATAAAATGTATTGTGTTGGATTTAAGTGACGTTAGTAGTTACAAGAGAAGCTAGAGTTAGGTTAAGTAACGAAAGGTTAAAAGATGTATATATAGCGGGACTCATATCTAGGATATACCGGGAGGTAGTGTGTACGGCAAATGACAATGACACCAGACTTAGTTATCAAAAACGTTGGGAAATAGATTTGGACGAGACTTTAGAAGACGAAGACTGGGATCAGATTCTGCTGGCGGTAGCAAAGAGCTCCATATGCACCACGTTACGGGAGAATGCATATAAAGTACTGATGAGGTGGTATCTGACCCCAACAAGATTAGCGAAGTTTGTCAAGGGATACTCCCCATTGTGTCCTAAACAATGTGGAGAACAGGCAGACTTGCTGCATATGCTGTGGAGCTGCACCAAAGTGGCCCCGCTTTGGGAAGACATTCGGACGTGGCTGCAGAGTATACTGGGCATCTCGGTTCCCTTTGACCCCCGGCTGTTCCTGCTTGGCAGGTGCGCGCAGGGGCTAAACGGATCGTAGCACAAATTAGTTGCGCACTTTGCAACAGCCACACGTGTGAGCTCGCAGCACTATGGAAGCAACCAGAAATACCCACGATTCCTAAGATTAGAAACAGAATTTGGTGCGTCTGCCGGATGGAACAGTTGACAAGTCTGGTCAACGACACCGGCACAAAATTTCTCCAAACATGGTCCCCTTGGTTAGGCAAAACAGATATCCCGGGGGTAGATGCCACTATTTGGCAATGATAGATATACGTGCATTCTCCTCTGACAAACCAGTTGAGACAGAAGATGACAGGACAGACTGGTAAGCCAACGCGGACAAGATAGGTCAAAGCTAGAAATGTAATAGAAGAAGTCGCTGATAACAGAGTTAACCAACCATGGATACAACCTATCCCCCCCCCTCCCTCCTTTTGTGTCAGAGTATAGGTGTGAGCCTTCGTAGTGAGTCAATTTTCCTTTTTTCTCCTACTCCCCTTTTATTTTCCTTTATGTGATGTCTTGTCGGCTCTGTTTTTCCTGAATTTACATGACTGTATAATAAAAAAAAAAAAAACAAAAAAAAAAAAAACGGGGATGGTGGGTTACACCAATGTAAGATACTGGGTTGGAAGATAATTTGCTGTATTTACCCGATTCCCAATAAAAATTTGATGTGGAAAAAAAAAAGATGTATATATAAGACTAAAACAGACAAAGATATAGTAGGAATTAAGATACAAGTTTAAACAAAGTTAGTAGATCCAAGTTAAAATAAATATGGTATTCATAAGACGCAGTAGAAAATCTTTGGATATCTGTTACTAGATGTGGGCATATACACAAATGTACACGGATGTTATCTATACATGTACTAAGCTGGCTAATTATAAGTATTATTGCTAGAGCATGTGCCCCGGGGGGTGATCCACCTCCGCGGTCTGTATGGGCTCCACATCACGCCGCACGGTTTTACATCGGGGGCTTGATGAGGACCCAGGCAAGTCCAGTGACTGGTTTACACCGGACCCAGGGACGACGGCCGGGTCGTCTTATGGGACTGGACCATTGCCTTGGGCAAGGGAGAGGAGCATAGCTGAACCAGCTCCCCTTCTTTCATTGCGGTGTGTTGTCAGTTCTAATTTTTATTTTATTTTTGCTTAATGAATCGATCCTGAAAACTTCGGAAACCCTGTCGTTGGTGGGTAAGGAACTGGATCGGTTCTTTAAGACAAATGATGGTAGTGTGCAAAAATATTCCACATTATGGGAAGTCCACAAAGTGACTATGAGTGGTTTCTTGATTGGCTTATAAGCTGCAAAAAAAAGGAAAGAAATGCCGCAATCACAAAACTACAGGCTGATTTGAAAACTCTCAACTCGCCATAAGCTCACCAAGAACCCCCAGATCCTTAAAGAACTACAGGACACGAGGGGCGTGTCTATGACGTCATCCAGGACAGTCGGGTAGAGGAAGAGCTCCTGAGACCCTCCTGAATAAACCTACTTTTTAAGGAGTTTCAACCCGTCCAAAAACCTATAAAAAGCCCCTAAAAGGTTCCTAAACACGGCAGGATGGCTAATAAAGGGAAAAATCCCCCGACTCACGGAGGAGCCAACTTCTTCACCCCTGCAAAGCGGCCTGCAGAAGTGAGTGGAAAGAGGCAAGATGGCCCCCAGACTCCAGGCCCACGAGGCACACAAGGCCCCACGGAACCAGCACACCCCGCCGAGTCCCCCCCACCCGCTGAGGGGGGAATCACGAAGGCATACTTGGAGGAACTACATGCCAAACTACAGCGCTCACTCCAAACCAACATCAAGGAGGCGGTGGCCGAAATCCGGCAGGATATCAATGGCCTCCAGGAGCGTACCACCACGCTAGAAGCCAGACTCGACGAGGCCCTACATCATCAGTCAGAGGCTGACGATGAAATCATCCGCTTGGGCCACGAAATCAACACCCTACGGGATGGCCTGGAAGACCAGGAAAACAGGGATCGCCGCCAGAACCTGCGCGTCCGCGGCATCCCTGAGGCAATCCTGCCTGCGCACCTGAGGGCCTACCTGGTGGATTTTTTCCTTCTCCTTTGCCCGGACCTTGAGCCAAGAGACCTGGAGATTGACAGAGCGCATAGAGCTCTGGGGCCACGCTCCGAGGACCCTAATCGCCGGCGGGACGCGATCGTGCGACTGCACAGCTACTCAACCAAAGACAAGCTGATCGGCGCTAGCAGGGGGAGAAACACGATCGCGTTCCGAGGCGAACAGCTACAGGTCTACAACGACCTTTCTAAACTAACCATAGATCGACGCAAGGCTCTTCGCCCCCTCACATTGCTCCTGAGAGAAAAAGGGATAACATACAAATGGGGATTCCCCTTCAAATTGGTGGTCCCCCACAAGGGCAAATACCTAACAATTAGGCACCCCGAGGACATGGCACCTTTCGCTAAAGCCCTGGGCCTCCCAGATGACCCCTTCCAACCTGCCCACTCAGCCGGTGACCGGCCCCGAGAGAGGGACGACATGCCTGTGAGGACCTCTGAGAGAATTGCGGGACAGAGGCAAATCCGGGAAAAATGAGGGACCGCACAGAACTACCCACAAATTCCAGCCGGCAGAATACCACCGTTCATCCCACAACAAATAAAAAAAGAAACAACCCCCAAAATGGCGCTGGGTACCTCGTGGCCTTCCCTCGACCCAGGGCTCACCGGAGATCTTGCAGCAGCCCCTAGACCTCAATGAGGACAATCCAGCTACAGGACGAGGAGCTGAATCCGGAGCCCCGCTGAGGAGCATGATCCCCGCCTGCCTGCACACCGACATCAACTCCGCAGTCTCCCAAGATGGCGGCCGGAGCGTCCATACCCCTCCTCGTGGTCCTTCTCCGATCCGCGGTCGCTCACCAAAATGGCGCCCGAGGAGGCCTCACACCAGCGAGTCGAGCCCCGCCGAGGTCGGAGGGGCGCCGACTGACGTCATCGCGCTGCGCGATGGGTTCCCGCCGGCGACGGCTGCGATGCCTGAGCATAGCGGTGGCTGTGCCGTCGGGGCGTGATGACGCCACCCGGCGCAGACTGCTGGACCTCCCCGGCGGCATCCTCCGGAGGATCCCCTTATCACCCCCTTCTCTCTCCTGGCCGGGGTTTCCTCAACGCTCCCCACCCCCTCGACCGGGGGGGCTGGGCCAAGGTGTATAGCCCTATTCAGGACACCCGATCCCCCTTCCCCCCCCCACCGCGAGAACCCAGGAACCGCGATCCAGAAACACAACGGACATACGCCGACAGCCAGGGTTTGTACCAGTTTGTACTAGTGCCCCGCACATGCCCCGTCCACCTCCCCCCATATGTCTCTGTCAGCAATGTCCCGCCTCCCCACAATAGCATGCCCAGCAAGAGGTCCCCCCAAACCCCTGCTCCCCCCCACCCCGAACCCCTGAGGACAAACCCTCCCAGCTGCCCCTTCAACCCCCCCCCCCACCCCATCCACTCCAAGAGAGGGGCCACGTATTCCAGCCACAACCCAGCTACATCTACTGGAGAATAACGTGCAGGAGGGCGTGGGCGCGCCCGGCGCTGAGCAGAGGAATCGCCAAGGGGAGTGACCCCACGATGGCGGCAGGGGCGAGGAGCCGTGGAGGCCGGTAAGGCAGGATTGTTTTGTGTGTCCAGGGGCTCCCTGCGGAGAGGGAGTGCTCTGTGTGGGAAGCGAGGAGAACGCCGATTCCTGACAAGTGCTAGGCAGAAGGAAGAAGCCAGGGACCTGCTAGCTAAGTTTAGGGCCCTCTTCACTGACATGCCAGGGACCACACATCTCACAAAACACCCAGTGCACACAGAGGACCTGCAGCCTCTGCATAAGCACGCTTATAGAGTGTCAGCAGAGGTCAAGACCAGTATGGAGAGGGAGATAGAGGAGATGCTGACCCTAGGGGTAATTACTCTGTCCCAAAGTCCTTGGGCAAGCCCGGTAGTTATAGTCCCTAAGAAGGACAAGACCACCCGGTTTTGTGTGGACTACCGCTTGCTCAACGGTGGGACGGTGTCAGATGCCTATCCCATGCCCTGCATGGATGAGTTACTAGATGAACTCGCGGGGGCAAAGTATCTGACAACCTTGGATTTGAGCAAAGACTATTGGCAAATCCCACTGACCCTGGAGGCTAGGGAGAAGTCAGCATTCATCACTCCAAGTGGCATCTATGAGTTTTTAGTGATGCCATATAGGATGAAGAATGCCCCGGCTACCTTCCAACGCCTGGTCAATAGGTTACTGGAAGGGATGCAGAGCTATGCCATGTTTTACTTAGATGACATTGCTGTCTTCAGTAATTCCTGGGAATCCCACTTATGACATGTAGCTGCGGTGCTGGATATGAGGCTGGGCTGACCTTGAAACCCACAAAATGTATGGTAGGGATGGCAGAGGTCCTGTACTTAGGGCACAGGGTGGGTGGAGGGCACCTCAAACCAGAGCCAGCCAAGGTAGAAGCCATAGTTCAGTGGCCGGTCCCTAAAACTAAGAAACAGGTCATGGCATTTTTGGACACAGCAGGGAACTATAGGAAATTTGTCCCCCAGTACAGCGCTGTGGCCAAACCCCTGACTGACTTGACCAGAAAGCAACTGCCTGTGCTTATTACCTGGGCTCCTGCCTGTGAGACTGCATTCCAGGCCCTGAAAATTGCTCTTGCTGGGGCCTCCATACTGGCTGCCCCAGACTATACCAAGTATTTTTCATTCAGACTGATGCCTCAGACTTTGTTATTGGAGCTGTGCTGAGCCAGGTGGGGGAAGATGGATGAGAGCACCCTGTGGTGTATCTCAGTCGCAAACTACTCACCAGGGAGGTGGCATATGCCACCATTGAGAAGGAGTGCTTTGCCATTGTGTGGGCACTCAAAAAGCTCCAGCCCTATGTGTATGGGAGGGCTTTCATGGTCCTCACAGACCACAACCCACTGAGTTGGCTGCAAATGGCATCGGGGGAGAATGCCAAGTTGCTAAGGTGGAGCTTGGCCCTGCAAGATTTTGAGTTCACCATTCAGCATAAGAAGGGCAGTGAAAACAGCAATGCTGATGGACTTTCATGTCAGCACCATCCCTCTGAGACTGAATTCGTTAATGATGCCAGCAGTGTCCCACTCCCCATTAGGGCCAGTGGGCCACAGGTCACCCATTAAGAAGGGGAGGTGTAGAGGGAGAGAGGGGTGGCCCGGCATTAAAGGGGTTGCACCCGATATGGTCACCGCCTGACCTCACCAGGGAGGCAAGGGGTTAACTGGACTGCGGTCCAGGAATGTGGTTTTAAACATGCCATTACATGTAAATGTGTGTTTCCCTGTTACAATGTAATATCATCATGTCAGTGTCTGCACCACACAAACACTGGGATCCATCCGGGAGGGCAAGGGTTAATAGTTGATTAGTGATTATAGCCCTTTGTGTAATTTTCCCGCCTTTTCAGGCTCCTTTTTGCAGAGTCCCATAGGCCGCCATTGGAGCTCCATGTGTTTCAATTGCGGATCTAGCTGTTTTGGACCTGTTTCCCTCGAAGACCAGCAGGTGGCGTCCGAGAGGAGGAGCGGCGGTTTCCCATGGTAAGTCAATGGGCTCATTGACTTCAATGGAGTTTCCTCGACGGCGCTTTCCAGGAACGAGTTGTTAGCCGTCCAAACAACAAAACCGCAAAGCGGATACTTTTTCTGAAAAAGAGCTTTCATCACTGATTAGTCAAGTTCAACGACAAGTGGCGTGGAAATCTTAGGTTCTAGGGCACCCAGAAATAAAATTATTTTTGCCCCTAGCTCCTAGGCCTCCCCTCACCTGACCACCACCGGGTCCAAGAGTCCAGGACCCCCAGGAAGGGTCGTGCTGATGGAGCGGGGATGCGCCATAGGTTTCCATGGCGGCAGCAGAAGCAACACGAGAAAACGGCTAAGTCCGAAACCCTGCAAATCATAAGTCAATATCTCTGGGTCTGGAGGGTCCAGAGGGCCGTGGTTTGGGGTGCCTGTAGGCACTGTTCCGGCATGACCACAGAACCATTCCCGACCCTCTCTGACCAACCCGACGGAGTAAGGACCACCATAAAGGTTCGTGAGTTTTTCCCATAGGCTTCAATGGCGGCCGTCCCCCCATTGACCAGCTATAGCGGAGAAGCCCCATAGACTCCACCGGCGGCTGATTCCCCATTGTAAGTATATGGCGGCAGACTCCCATAGCCGCCAATGGCGGAGATTCCCCGTTGAAAGCCTATGGCAGCGGAGACCGTTGTTTTCAATGGGGATTTAGTGAAAACTGAGATTTCTTTTTAGCGGAGTTTTTTATAAAAAAATATGAAACGGTTTATGTGAGATTTGTATATCTCTGGTTCCAAAGGTCGCAGTGGGTTGAAACTTGGACCCTGTAGTGTACCACTTCCGGCATTAAGGTCTGGAAAGTGTGGACCCGCTGGACCTAACAGAACCGGTTCTTTTAATAGGTGTGTATATTCAGAACCATACTATATTTCAAAGCGGGGGCAAATGCCCGCGAAGATTCCTGCCCACTAAGGAATGCAAATGGCCAGGGGAGAGACCAAATGTCTAGGAAACAGGCCCCTGGTCAAAGACTCAGCCACTCCAACTGTTTACAGGAGGGCAGAAAGGAGTGAAGCTGGAGTGGTTTGTGAGTGTCTTAACTCAAACTTATAAACAAAGCAAATCCTGCCAGATATTCCATCTGGTAGACTAGTCGGCACCCCTGATTTAGATGTGGGGCTACAGAAATCAGACCCTCAGGGCCTCAGGACGCATGTGCCAACTAACTGGGGGTCATGGGTTAAACTGTGTTCCCACGTTAGAGATTGGGTACAGATAATTGATCTCCAATAGCCTGTACTCAATGTTAAGAATAGGGTTACAAAGATATATAAACTTTTGTCAACGCTACAGTACTTGTCTTCTATTACATCTTGATTGTTACCTGATCGCTGGAGAATTGCTATTTGATACTTCTTCATTTCCCAACCCCAAAGTAAGTGTTACATTCTTGTCTGTTAAATTGTACTATATTTATGTGTTCACCTTTTTCAAGGAATAAACTACATTTTATTTAAATCTAAGCCTCGTTCAGTTCAACCCAGTTATTTTTGGTGTATTATTATAGCCTGTCACAAAGTTACCATCACAAATGGTTCCAAAGGTCTCTCACTCAGAGATCCATGATATTTTATGGTCTGACCATGCACCTATAGAGCTGAGGTGCGACCAAATTAATCTGGCCCGACTGGGAGTGAACTGGAAGCTTAATGAATCGATCCTAAAAACTCCGGAAACCCTGTCGTTGGTGGGGGCGGAACTGGATCGGTTCTTTAAGACAAATAACGGTAGTGTGCAAAAATATTTCACATTATGGGAAGCCCACAAAGCGACTATGAGAGGTTTCTTGATTGGCTTATCAGCTGCAAAAAAAAATGAAAGAAATGCCGCAATCACAAAACTACAGGCTGATTTGAAAACTCTCACAACTCGCCATTAGCTCACCAATAACCCCCCAGATCCTTAAAGAACTACAGGACATAAGGATTAAATTAAATCTTGTGTTGACCTCCCAGGCAGAGAAAGCACTGAGCTGGTCAAGGAGGAAATACTACGAGAGGGCAAACAGACCAGATACCATGATGGCAACTAAATTGAGAAATCCTCAAACGAATTATTATATACAGGGGATATGCTCTTCCGTAGGGTCAGTTACAGCTAACCCTAAACAAATTGTAGAGGAATTAAAGAGCTTCTATGAGGTACTGTACAACGGTGAGAAAGTAGTAGGGAACCGTAAAACAGAGAAAGCATGTCGAGAGTTTCTCGATTCCTCGAATTTACCAAGATTGGGGAATTTGGAGAGAGAGGTGATGGGTGCAAATTTTACTATAGAGGAAATAACACCTAGGTTTGTTCTTTGATTTATCTCTGTAGCTACTGGTGTTGATGTGCCTGCCTTTTACATTGTCTAAGTGGGCGGCCTACTGTCGTCACCCCCACCCCTCTGTCTATGTCCCTCTCCGCCCATCAAAAGAGAACTTACCTTATCTTATTAGAGCCAAATGGTGGCATTGCTCACCCCTTGAATATCTGTCTGAGCTAGCCAGGGCAGCCAGACCTTTTGGAAATTTGGGCCAGTGTCGTTAACCAAACTCGTCAACTTTTCCATCTGGCAAACAAACCAAATTGTGTTTCAGATTTTTTCTATCGATGGAATTGCATTCTGGTTCCATAATGCTGCGGTCTCACACCTCATAGCCATTGCAAAATGTGCAATTAATTTGTTCACCGTTCTTGATACTTCATCTGTGGGTTTGCTTAATAGGAACAGCCACGGGTCTAGCCGAATTTGGAGGCCCAAGATCCTCTGTAGCCAATCTCTAATCTGACTCCAAACGGGTATGATTCTCGGGCAGGACCACAGCATGTGCACCAGATCTCCCTGTTCCCCGCACTGCCTAGGGCAGAGCGGGGAAGCTCCTGGGACAAATTTAGCCAATCTAACTGGAATGAAGTACCACCTCATCAATACTTTATATGAGTTCTCCTTCAAAGTCGTGCAGATCGAGCTACTGGCAACTGCCTTGAATATTTCTGTCCAGTCCTCATCTTCTAGTGGCCCTTGTAAATCTGTCTCCCACTGAGTCATGAACCTGGGTTTGTTGGTGCCGTCATTATCAACACCAACCACATCTTTGTACAGAGCAGAGATCAGTCCCCGTGTGTCGGTGCCCCGCACACAGAGCTTTTCAAAATTTGTTAGCAGTGATCTCACTAAGTGTTTGTTGTAAAATGCCTGGACCTGGCGGTATCTAAGAAATTCTGTGTTGGGGATGTCTTTTTCTGACTTTAATTGGTCAAATGATTTGATAGTGTTTCTCCCCTCCAGGTCTTTCAGTCTTCTCAACCCTAATTGTCGCCAGAGCATGAAATTCTTACCCTCCAACCCCAGAGCAAAGCCTGGGTTGCCATGCAAAGGGGCCATTAAGGTGTGTTTTGAGGTCAATGAGCGATTACTTTTGGCCGCCTCCCAGACCGAAACTGAATTGTGCACGGAGGTTAGCGGCTCCTTTATGTCCTTTATTCTACATTTTGGGTACCAAATTAGGTCCCTGAGCTCCAGCGGGGCACACAACTCTCTCTCCAGTGCCACCCACCTTCTCAGCTCTGGGTCTCCATGCCATTGTGTAATTTGGCACAATTGCGCCCCTTTATAGTAGGACAACAAACATGGCACTGCCAGTCCCCCAGCTTCCCTAGGTCTTTGCATAATTTTCACTTTTATCCGTGGTTGTTTATTTCTCCAGATAAATTTCGTTATTGAGTTTTGTAAGTCTTTAATCTCAGATCGCACCACGGGTATCGGAAGAGTCTGGAACAGATACAGTACCCGGGGGAGGATGTTCAACTTAACACTATAGATTCTGCCTATCCATGAAATACCATATGCTGACCAGTCTCTCAGCTCCTTCTTTAAAATCCCCAATAGATTGGGATAATTTGCCTGGTATAGGGAGGCTATCTTTTTTGTGAGATGCACCCCCAGGTATTTTATGAATTTGGACTTCCACTTAAACGCAAAATTAAGTTCTATTAATTTTTCCATCTCTTTTGGGATGTTCAGACTAAGCGCCTCTGATTTCGTCTGATTTATCTTAAACCCAGAGATCCGATTAAACCTCCCCAGAAGCTCAAACAGGTTAGATAGCGAGGTGAGCAGTTTTGTCATCGTCAGAATGATATCATCGGCATACAAAGCCACTTTGTGTTCTTGTGAGCGGATTTGGACTCCAGCAATATCTGGATTGCTAGGTATTTGTGCTGCCAGTGTTTGGATGCATAAGGCGAACAGCAAGGGCGATAACGGGCATCCTTGTCTCGTATCACTTTTGATTTTAAACAACTCTGAGGGGAAGCCCTGGTGGATCACCCTCGCTGCTGGAGCTGTGTATAGCGCTTTTATTGCCCTTAGAATTTTATCCCTGAACCAAAATGCCCCAAGCATGGACACCAAGTATCCCAGTCTATCCTGTCAAAGGCTTTCTCCGCGTCAAGGCTTAACACCAGGCCCTGGACCTTGTTGGCATCAACAAAGTCAATTATATCTACAATCATTCTGGTATTGTCGGCCACTTGTCTATCTCTAATAAAGCCAACCTGGTCCGGATGGATCAGCCTAGGTAGGATAGCACTTAATCTATTGGCCAGTAATTTAGAATAGATCTTAACGTCCGAATTGATCAATGATATTGGCCTGTAACATTGGCAATTTGTGGGATCTTTATCTTTCTTGTGAATCAAGGAGATCGACGCCTGGAGCATCTGCTCTGAGAAGGGCTCTCCCGCCAGGACCCCATTAAATAAACTAAGCATGTGTGGGGCTAGGATGCCTATAATTTTTTTATAGTAAAGTTTGGAGAACCCATTTGGGCCCAGGGCTTTAGAGGACTTCATGTTTTTGACAACCTCTGTTAGCTCCTCCAGTGTAAAATCACTCTGAATTGCCTCGCGCTCCAACTAGT
Organism: Ascaphus truei; assembly: GCA_036426205.1. Classification (NCBI taxonomy): domain Eukaryota; kingdom Metazoa; phylum Chordata; class Amphibia; order Anura; family Ascaphidae; genus Ascaphus; species Ascaphus truei. The sequence goes on from WSYH01005366.1 coordinate 22,845, forward strand.
TCAACCTTGGCAGTGCAGCCTCTGCTAAGAATTCTTGCAGTTTACTGCTTGTCTTAGTATTATGAGCCACCTTCTCCCCATTGTATAACTGCTCATAATAAGTTTTAAACTCTTCCACTATACGTTTGGGGTTAGTTTTTGTCCTTATTGCTTGTATGTTATAATTTGGTTGTCTATTGCGGAGTCTGTTGGTTAACATGGTGTTGGGCTGGTTGGCTTTCTCAAAAAATTTTCTCCGTGTCCAACTCAAGTCTTTCTCGGCCCGGGATGTGAGGAGGAGGTTAAGCTCAATCCTTACATTCTTCAGCTCCTTTAATGTGTCCCCTCTACCTGATCGGCTATGGAGTGCAGAGAGCTCATGTAACCTCTTATATAGCTGTGCCAATTTGGCGTCCCTTTGTTTCTTCTTCCTAGCTGCTATGCTTATAAGAACCCCCCTCATCATGGCTTTATGAGCCTCCCACAACATTGTGTGGGATTCCACACTGCCCATGTTAATTTGGAAGAACTGCATGATCTCTTCCCTGACCGACTGCGCTAGTTCTGGTATCTTTATCAACGATTCATTAAGCTTCCAGTTTGCTCCTGGGCTAATGGGTCTAATTTGTGTGCATCGTAGCTCTATTGATACATGATCCGACCATGAAATGTCATGTATTTTGGTGTCGGAGATTTGTGGGACCATTCTACTCGAAACAAAGAGATGGTCGATCCTACTGTAACTGTCATGGGGATGTGAGTAAAATGAATAACTTTGCTTGCCAGGGTGTTGTTCCCTCCAGAAGTCTATAAGGCACCCTCTAGTCAATCCTTCCAATAGGGGCCCTGTGCCCACCTGTCTATTTCTTTGCTGCTTCGGGGATTTATCTATCCGGGTGTCTATAACTTTATTGAAGTCACCTGCTAAGATCACATTCCCTTCTGCCCAACGCTGGAGTGTCAGGAAAAATGAGTCAAAAAACTTTGGCTCATTGTCACATGGAGCGTAGACGCAGGCCAACGTTACCCTGCACTGCTGCAATAGCCCCACCAGAATCAGATATCTCCCCCCAGCGTCTCGCTTTACCCTCTCTACTTGGAAGGGGAATTTGTTACTAAAGATGATAGCGACCCCTTTTTTCTTTTCTGTTGCAGAAGCCAGGAAAAACTGCCTGTTGCCTTTGTCCAGAAAAACCCGGACTACTACTTGTGTTAAAATCTGTCTCTTGTAGGAAGAGAACATCCGCGCCCCTCCGTCTGAATTCGGAGAAGGCAATTTTACACTTTCTCGGGCTGTTAAACCCTTTGACATTTTGGGAGATAAACGTTACAGACATATTTCTGTGTCGTGGGGATCTCTGTGTAAATTGTGTAAGCAATTCCTACCCAGCATTCGTGGCCATGTGTAGTACCCGAACCGGCGTTGTCGACTCCGTCTGGAATCAGCTCCTTCTCTGGGGGAATCTGGGATGAGGAGGGAAAGAAACAAAAGGGAAAGACAAGGACAACAGACAACATTGACATGCAAAGAACCATATTGGTCTCTAAGGACCTAAGGTTCGACGCCCAGGGGTATCGCCCCTGCCCTGGACCCTCCTCCCTCCCAGTCCAGGCCCATGGTACAACTCACAGCCCATGGTTTCCCGGGTCTTTGGCGGGGTTGCGAGTTGGACCCACTCCCCCGCCCCAGAAGCGCATGCCTACGGGTAAGATTGGTGGCAGTCCCCTGCCCCCCCCCGCCGGCAACTGTTGCTATTTTTTCAACAATACTTCTTTGAAAATCTAAGATATCTAACTCTAACTAAGCACCTGTTTAACTAAACTATCTTTAATGCCACAAAAAACTAACCGAACGTTAGAAACAATTTCGGAGTATGCTATGCCTCCCCCTAGCGTGTAGTAACTAACTCTCCCTCCTCCCCCTGGCGCCCCCCACTTCACCCTCGTTAACCCTCTCTCTCTTCGTCTCCCCCCACCTTCGTGCTAAATTTGGTTGGGTGAGAACCCCTCTCCCTTAAGCTATCTTCCCCTCTCACCGCTTTCATTCCAGATCCTCCACATGGGCTGCTCTCTTCTATCCCACAACTACTAATGGGGTCTGAATATCGGGACTTATTTCTCCCCCCCCCCCCAGTCTCCTCACATCTCCACTCCCCGGCAGCGGAATTCTCACACCTCCGCCGGGGAGTACTCATCCTGTTCCGGCGCTTCACTTCTGGCGGAATGCCGTCACTTCAGTCACGTCATCCAGCCCTCCTCTAAGCCCTGCGAGGCCCCTCCCCCTGATGTCATCGAATGAGATTCAGTAAGACACCGTCCACAGGCAGCGATGGGTGTAGCCGAGGGTGGGCTTTTCCCTCTTCTTCACGGGGTGAGTGTCTCACCACCATTTTTAAGTATTTTTCTTGCTGTTAGCTCCCTGGACTGGGTAACAATTTCACCACTTATGGAGCGACTTATATTCTGGCAGGGGGATGTATCCGCTGACAGCTTCACTGGCAAGGCTATTTATCTGACTTTATGATAACCAATGAACTGTAACTTTCTACACCGGCCCAGTATGGCTGGACCTTTAAGATTTAATTGGCACTCACCCCCACATTCTCCTTCCTCTTTTCGGCTGGCGTGCTCGCAGTCTCCCAGTCTGACGAACGTGGAGGACGTGTCTCCGGGCTCCCAGGGTAAGTAACCTTTTCCGCAAGCCCCAGTTTTTTACGGAATGCTGTCCCATCTGGAAGGTGTTTGAGAACATGGGAACGGCCATTTTTCACCACCACGAGGGCGAATGGAAAGGCCCATCTGTATCGGATGTTCTTGTCTCTCAGTAGCTTAGTTACAGGCTGTAGAGGGTTATTGGCTATTGCCAGGGTTATTGGTGAGATGTCCTGAAATATAGACATATTTATTCCCTCATATAACACTGTTGGGGTCGCCCTTGTTATCCTGCCTATCGCCTCCTTGGTCTTGTAATGGTGGAGATGGAGGATCACATCTTGTGAGGGGTTGTTGGGCAGTGGCCAAGATCTCTGGGCCTGGTGGCAATGGTCCATGAGCAATTCTGCTTCTGATTTGCCCGGCATTATGGTGTTCATCCACCGGCTTATCATGACCTCAGGGTCCAGGATCTCCTCAGGGATCCCTCGGATGCGCAGATTGTTGCGCCGGTCCCTGTTCTCATTGTCCTCCTGCCTTTCCTCCAGCTCGGCAACCAATTTTTCCAGAGCCCCCATCCTCCTATTTGCCTCCTGGTGGCACTTGGTGCTTTCTTCCATTTTTCCCTCTAATTCATTTGTGCGGGTGCCAATACTAAAAATGTCCCTCCGAAGGCTTTCCACTTCCCCCCTGAAAAAGGTCTTTAAATCCGTTAGGAGCTGGGCTATCTCCCTCTTTATGGTTCCCGGGTGCTCCACTGCAGTTCCCTCCATCTCCGGTGCGGAATCGGAATACGAAACCGCCAGGTTCTCCTCTGCCCTTGCCTTGCCAGACCCCGTAAAGTGCGAGTGCACATCCACTTTCCGCTTGGTTTTTTGTCTCGTTGTCGCCATCCTAATTTGTTTAAAACAAAAAAGAGATACCGGCGCCTAATGAGTCCAATTAGGAGTGTTCAGTGAGAATAATGCCAGTCCCAAAACGATCCACTGTCTCTTAGTCTCAGAATAACTTGATGTGGCTCCGTTCACAGGATTGGGACATGGAATAAAGAGAGAGATGATTAGTGCAACACTGTGATGTATATATATATTCACACAGACATGAATACACAGACTGACTAACAATACTAACAAGACAGACACAAACACAAAAGCAAAGCTATTAGTAAAAGGTAGTTTTAATATAACTAAATTGAATAAAAAGCTGGTCAAAGACGGGTACGCCAATCCGGTTGGGTAAAATCTGAATGACACTCACAGGATGGCAAACGGCAATATGCATAAGATGGTGAGTTGTCAGCTCCACGTGTAGAGAATACGCCGAGCGCCACACACGCCGTGTGCTCCTCTGCATCTCCTGATCCGACCCGAAAGTGATGTCTCTGATGTGAGCTGTGACCGGTAGTGACGTCACCGGATGTGACGTCAGGGCCTAGCAGGAGCTAGAGGAGCTGGAGAAAGCGGCAATGTTCCCTTCTCTGTCACTCCACACCGAGCTGAGGAAGTGTGCTTAGACACACGAAACGCGTAGGGCTATCTATTTTATTCTAGCTGGACATTGAAGGATCTAAAGGACATACAGGACAAGCGGTTTTATTGCAGTTATTGCACTAAGCTCCGTTAAGTCATTTTTAGAATGCAAAGTGCTCTTAGGACGTGATGTTGCGCTGAACACGATGCACTAAGCCACGCAAGCAGGCACTTTGCGCTCTAAAACTGACTTTTTTCAGGAATTTTTTCTAAGTCCAACTTTGCTTGTTCGTTACCCTGTTTGCGTTAAATTCTGCCCTTAAGCGAGATGCACTAAGCAACGTAAACCTTAGCGTACATGAAAGTTGCGTTCAACAGAACATGTCAGCTCAAGGTACAGTAGACGCAAAAAAAGCTGGACTTTGAAAAATTTCTTGCTTTACATTTTTACATTTTTGCATGCGCAGCACCCATACAACAGGCCGGCGGGTGTCCCCCGTGGGGGACCGCTAGGGTAGCCGGGGGTCGCGCGGGTTTCTCTGGCTGACCCCACGGGAGTCCTGGGGGTACCCGAGGGCCTGCGGTACCAATGTTGTGCCTACAAAAATACTAAACATTATTTCTAACTAAATACACCCCCCTAACACATACAGTACAATAATGTGCAAAATAACTATTATCCAGATATGGATATGGATAATAGATTATTTGCCCATTATTAAACACTGCATTAGCATACATAAATAAAGTAAATAAATACAGTTATACTTACCACAACTTACCACAACAGCAGGTCCTTCTGTCCTCCGTTGAAAGAAAGCATACAGTATATACATAATAAAGACATTCTAATGGCCCCTTACCCCTTAATCACCTTAGCGGTTACTAACCACTATAGTCATTAACATGTTAACACACACTGCCCCGATACAAACCCAGGAGGCCTAAGCACCCACCCTGAACTGACTATATCCACCCTGTACCCATTGAGTAGTATGGTGGTACATCATACCCATATAATAATAATATGGGCATGATAAGACTTTATAGCACTCAATGGGCACCCTAATTACAATACATTAATGCACCAGATACACAATAATAAAACCTAACTCCAAAAAAACATACTTCACTAAATAAAAACAGTAGCCAGCTAATCCAATGAATACAAGCAATAACAACATCAACAATGAATTAATTAAACCATTAACCAATCAAAACAATTAATTCCTAAACCAACTCAAAATGAATAGTAACACTAACCAATCAAACCAATGAATGACTTCAACATTAATTAATGTAAACATTAAAAGACAAAGAAATACATTCAAACAATATCTGAAATAACCATAAAACGCATTAGCTAACATAATACAACATTAACTACAAACGAACACCAATTGCAAACATTTTATTACCATTAAGCAGGAAAAAACAAACAATCACATCCACATAAGAAACTGACAAAAAAAAAAACAATAGCAATACCAAGCAACAAATGCCCACACCAAATATTGTCATAATAATGTATTCATCTGTACCCTAAAGTGGTACAGATTAATATATTATCAGTAAATGTGCCTCCCCCAATAAATCAATAAACACATCCAATGAAAAAAACCTGTAAAAAGAGACATTTACAAACATTCAATATTGTATTGTATGTCTTTATTTATATAGCGCCATTAATGCACATACAGTAGCGCTTCACAGTAGTAATACACATGGTAATCAAATAAATAACCGATAATATAAATAACAGATCATGGGAATAAGTGCTTTAGACATAAAAGTAACATTTCGGAAGAGTAGTCCCTGCCCCGAGGAGCTTAAAGTCTAATTGGTAGGTAGGTAGAACGTAAGAGACAGTAGGAGGGAGTTCTGGTATGTGCGTCTGCAGGGGGCCAAGCTTTATGAATCATGTGTTCAGAATATCCACAGTGCTATTCATATGCTTCTTTAAGCAAGTGTGTCTTAAGTTGGATTGAGAGGGTCCTAGTCGGGTACTGAGGGTAAGGGCATTCCAGAGGTGTGGGGCAATCAGTGAAAAAGGTTTAAGGTGGGAGAGGGCTTTAGATACAAAGGGGGTAGAAAGAAGACATCCTTGAGAAGAACGCAAGAGTCTGGATGGTGTATAATGAGAAATTAGGGCTGAGATGTAAGGAGGGGCTGAAGAGTGTAAAGCTTTAAAAGTGAGGAGAAGAATGGAGTGTGAGATGTGGGATTTGATCGGAAGCCAGGAGAGGGATTTCATGAGGGGAGATGCTGAGACAGATCTAGGAAAGAGTAGCGTGACTCTGGCAGCAGCGTTTAGGATAGATTGTAGGAGAGACAGGTGAGAGGCAGGAAGGCCGGACAGCAGGAGGTTACAGTAATCAAGACGGGAGAGAATGAGGGCCTGAGTCAGAGTTTTAGCAGTCGAGCAAAGGGGAAAGGGCGTATCTTTGTTATATTGCAGAGGAAAAAGCAACAGGTTTTAGAAATGTTTTGAATGTGAGGGGCGAATGTGAGAGAGGAGTCGAGTGTGACCCCTAGGCAGCGTGCTTTGGCTACTGGGTGAATGATCGTAGTTCCAACAGTTATGTGGAAGGAGGTAGTAAAGCCAGGTTTCGGAGGAAGTATGAGGAGCTCTGTTTTAGCCATGTTGAGTTGAAGGCGGCGGAGGGCCATCCAGGATGATATAGCAGAGAGACATTCAGAAACTTTAATTTGTACAGCAGGTGTAAGTATATTTGTGTGTCGTCAGCATAGAGGTGATAATTATACCCAAAAGATGTTATTAGGTCACCTAGAGAGAGTGTGTACAGAGAAAAGAGAAGAGGTCCCAGGACAGAGCCCTGGGGTACCCCCACAGAGAGATCAATGGAGGAGGAGGAGGTGTTAGCAAAAGAGACACTGAAAGTACGATGGGAGAGGTAGGATGAGATCCAGGATAAAACTTTGTTCCGAATACCAAGGGTATGGAGAATGTGAAGGAGAAGAGGGTGGTCCACGGTGTCAAATGCTGCAGAGAGGTCGAGTAATATGAGCAGAGTGTAATGACCTCTGTCTTTGGCATCATGGAGGTCATCAGTTATTTTAGTGAGGGCTGTTTCCGTGGAGTGAGCAGTGTGGAAGCCAGATTGTAGAGGGTCTAGGAGAGAATAGGTGTTGAGAAAATAGAGCAAGCGAGAGAATACAAGACGTTCAAGGAGTTTAGAGGCAAAAGGCAGGTCGATAGTTAGAAAGACAGGTAGGGTCAAGCTTGCTGTTTTTGAGCAATGGTATGACTGTTGCATGTTTGAAGGAGGATGGAAAGGTTCCAGAGCAGAGGAGGAGTTAAAAATGTGTGTGAGTGTAGGGATTATAGTAGGAGCAAGAGGTTTTAAGAGATGGGAGGGAATGGGGTCAAGAGGGCAAGTGATAGAGGGAGAAGAGGCGATCAACAGCGACACATCCTCCTCTGAGACAGTGGAAAAAGAGTCAAGGAAGGCAGGAGGAGAGTTAGGAAGAGGTGTAGGATTGGAGGAAGAAACAGAAGGGATGTTCTGATGTACAGCATATGGATTCCACCTTTTCCTTAAAATAGTCAGCAAAGTCCTGAGCGGAGATGAAGGAAGGAGAGGCAGCTGAGGGTGGTTTGAGTAGAGTATCAAAGACAGAGAACAGTCAGCGTGGTTTAGACTTGTGCATGTTGATTAGTGAAGAAAAGTAGGCTTGTTTAGCTTGCGAGAGGGCAGAGTTGAAACAGGATAGCATAAATTTGTAGTGAAGGAAGTCTGCGAGAGTATGAGATTTCCTCCAGAGGCAATCAGAGGAACGAGTGGAGGAACGCAGAATGCGCGTGTGGGAATTTAGCCAGGGTCTAGGGTTAGAAGGGCGAGTGCGGCAGAGAGAAAGCGGGGCATGTAGATCAAGAGAGGAGGACAAGGCAGAGTTGTAGTTCCTGACCAGGTTGTCAGGGTCTGTAGATGAGCTGAGAGAGGAGAGGGAGGAGTGTAAAGTGGAAAGTCAGGTAAGTGAATAGAGCGCCGGTTTCTGCAGAACCGGAGGGTAGATGGAGGTGGAGAAGGGGAGAAGAGAGATAGAGAGAATGAGATGAGGTGATGGTCAGAGAGAGGAAAAGGGGAAATGGAGAAATCAGAGAGATAGAGAAGTTTTTAGTGAAAACCAGGTCTAAGTAGTGGCCATCCTTGTGGGTGCTGGCTGCAGTCCACTGTTGAAGGCCAAAAGAAGATGTTAGAGAAAGAAAGCGGGAAGCCCAAGGGAGAGAGGGGTCATCATTGTGGCAAATGAAGTCCCCAAGGAGAAGAAGAGGGGAGTCTGAGGAGAGAATGAAGGAGAGCCAGGATTCTAAGTGAGAGAGAAAGGCAGAAGGGGGATGAGTAGAGGTAGGTGGGCGATAGATGACCGCCACATGGATAGGGAGAGGAGAGAAGATCTGGACAGTGTGAACCTCAAAGGAGGGAAAAGCAAGAGAGGGGGGAATAGGAAGGGTTCGGTAACGGCAGAGAGAGGAAAGCAGGAGCCCCACACCTCTACCCCTGCCGTCAGGGCGCGGAGTGTGGGAGAAGGAAAGGCCACCGTAGGAGAGGGCAGCTTCCAGAGCAGAGTCAGACTAAGGGCCTCATGCAGTAAGCGACGATTATGTGAAATCGGCAAGCTTATCGATTAGTCATGTTATTGGCGTTTTTCCCTCTCCGTATGCAGTAAGTGCCGAATACATTCAAAATCAAGCCGAAAACAAATCCGCCCACTCTCACGATGATGAGCCGATCACACACAGGTGTATCGGCGTGCGTGGCGGGGTGCTGTTAGGTTGCACAATCACAAATCTTGCTGAATCAGGCGAAACAAGCATGTTTTTGATTGCGCGCCATATTTAAAGGCAACGTGTACTGCTAATCATTCTCTGTGTTGTTGGGAGTGAGAGAGACAGAGAGACGCACAGAGCTGGACGATTGAAGATTTGCATATTGACTGAGAGACTTGTTGTGTATTGGGTGAGCTTTGTCCTTTGTTGTTTTGTTTACATCTTTGTCTTGTTTTATATGTGGAAGTGGGTCGTGTGATTGCCTGTACATTTCTTGTCTGTTTTTTGTGAGTGCTGGAAGTATGCCCGCAAAGCGTGGGAAGAGTGATGCTGGTGGGAGTGGGAGTGCTACTCGTGGGAGTACGCGTCGGAGTGAACGTACTGTTCAGGGGAGTGATGTTGCTGGTGCACCGAGTGGTGTTGCTGGGAGTGGGAGTGCTGTTGCTGGGAGTGGGAGTGCTGTTGCTGGGAGTGGGAGTGCTGGTGCTGCGAGTGTTGTTGCTGGGAGTGGGAGTGCTGTTGTTGGGAGTGGGAGTGCTGTTGTTGGGAGTGGGAGTGCTGTTGTTGGGAGTGGGAGTGCTGTTGCTGTGAGTGGGAGTGCTGGTGCTGGGAGTGCTGGTGCTAGGAGTGTGAGTGCTGGTGCTAGGAGTGTGAGTGCTGGTGCTAGGAGTGGGAGTGCTGGTGCTGGGAGTGCTGCTGGTGGCGCAGTTGCTGATGGGGTGTCTGGTGGTGGCGTGCTTGCTGGTGGCCAGCTTTTGGAGGCTCTTCCATTGGAAGAAGGAGAGTCCAGTCAGCACCAGCCAAGCTCTGACCCTAAACCTGCTCGGAAGAAACGTGTGGAGAAGCCACGTAATCCTCGCTTCAATGACCAGGAAAATAGGGCTCTTGTCACTGGCATTCTGGAGCACTATGACAGTCTCTATGGACATTTAGTAGGTAAGTGTAACTTTACATTTATTATTCAAATACATGTGATCCTAGGTCATCTGAGTTTTGTTCATATGCAAATATGGGTACACAATATCTTTCTATGTTCATTAGTGTGGAAACACAGCTTTTTATCATGCCTTACAAGGACAAATAAACACAGGCGGTCAATTTGCCAGAACTGCATACAATATGAATGCAACCTTGCTTACATGTATAGGTTTAGTAGTGAATGCTCATGTGCTTCACATATTACACATAAAACAGCATGTTTGCTATCTCTTGGAACAGCTAGCAGTGTAGGAAACTGGTGCTTATATTATTATTAATTTACCTCATATCTTTTATATGTTTTTCAAGGGCGGACAAGTGCAGCAAGCAAAAAAGAAATGTGGGACACAATAGTCATTGGTGTCAATGCCTGTGGGAATAGTGTCAGGGACAAGTATCATTGTCGGAAAAGATTTGATGATATTAGGTCCAAATTGAAAAAGAAAATACAAGACCAACGCGTGCATGCTACTGGCACTGGAGGTGGGCCCACACCACAACGTCTCATATTGACTCCATTGGAGGAGCTGCTTCGGCCAAAATTACTTACGGTCGTCGTGGAAGGCTTGGCTGGTGACCGTGACATTGGAATTTATCCGTCACAATTTCCAGCAGGTGATAAATATTACTGTACTAGGCGTGTCGTTGCTTACAGTTATTTTGCATATTTACACTGCTTTTTATACTGTCTTCACAATATAAGCATACCTGCATCTATATATGTATATGTCTGATTCTGTATATATATATCTCAAAATAGACATATATGTAGTAGTCCTACTAAAAGCAGTAACTAATATAGCACGTGCCATTGCGTGCTCATTTACATGTGAATTCCCAAAATGCATAGCTGCAGTGGAAGCAATTGATGGTGGGCGAAGATGGGGAACAACAGGGTAGTACACATGTGTAACACATGTTCATGAGAAATTATTAGTAGCTACAGGTACAGAACAGAAATATGTATCATATTATTGTGTATTTTATTGATTTTACTCCGACAAACATGACATTACTGCCTATTTTAAGCATGCATCAAAGAAATTGCATGTAACGGCCTACAAACATCACTGGCACTAACACATCTATAGTTGCTTATGAAAAGGTCCATTTTTGCTTTATGTCATATACAGACAGCATAATGAGGCACACGTATCATATGTTATGTCATTGTTTTCATAACTTAAACACTGCAGATGACTACTTAGCTCATCTACCATTGTGTTAAAGCAGCTGCAATTAATATCTCATCACAGCATACACTTCAACAGAGGGGGTGGGGTTCAGCACACACACTAATTACAGCCTCATTTCACGGTCAACTTAGTTCACACCATTTTCACCTGTTTCAAGTGATTGAAAGGTGTGGCTGATTAGGCTTTTTGGGGAAGGGAATACCTTTCTTACAACCTGAATAGCACAACTGAAGTTAATCACACTCATTTGAAAGCTTAACTCTAGCTACTAAATGCCCCAACAACTCATTACTTATCAAAGCGTACGTCACACATTAGTTCACTCATATCTATAGTTGAACTACTATCAAAGACACATTATCACACACTGCATGTGTTGTCTTGTTGAGTCACAGCCACATTCAGGTGTGCCACATCTTCGATTAATGTACCACACATATCCTCTACCAAAAACAACACTTTTTGCAATATGACCACCTTCATGATAACCATTGTGAATGGTCATCTCATGATAGTTATGTACATTATGATACTGATATCACTACACAACATATGATTTTTATGTACAAATTTTATCTATTTATCCTCACGCATTACTGCAGGAACATAGTATGTTTTATGTTAGGAAACTCAAAAGTTCTAAGTACACAGGCATGTACAGTGTTATTACAACTATTTATGTTCACTTTCACACACATTTTCGGTTAAGGAACTGATGTTGTTAGTTAATCATAAATACAGAACATACAATAAGTGTTTGTTCAATATTTACACATGTAAATGTAAAACTTATGTTATTGTTATATATAGTTGCCCCTGGAGGACATGTGTCACCTGAGATGGAACAAGTGTCTTCACCTGGGTCAGCCAGCTCAACACAACTAGAAGGTGAGTGTATCATTTGCTGGCCATATAATATGTGCTCTTCTATATGTTATGTTGTCATGTTCATTATTTGTTTTGCACATCTTCTTTAAATAGGATTACTTAGTGTCAGTGCAAATTAAGTGTAAGGCAACATGTATTGTGTTAGTGATGTGAACTATCATGTAGGACTTCTGAGTTTAGAGCAACTTTTCATTCATTCATATTTCATACTGAGTCCAAACATTATTCGTAAGTCAAGGTAGTTTTTAATGTGAGGTTATAAAACGTATGCTAACATGTTAGGTGTTACTTAGGACACAGTACAATTACATAGTAACACAGCATACATTAACATGCCATTTAATAATGTGTACATTTCTTTTTAGAACATCATGGTGATGAGGATGATGAGTATGATGAGGATGACGCCGCAGAAGAGACTGAAATACAATCATGTGACCATGAAGAGGTGCCAATAGAAACTGTTGTACCGCCAAATCGTCCATCAACTTCCACATACGATGCAATTGTAGCTTCAGAGGGAAAAATAGTGGACGCAGAAAATCGTCGCCATTCAGACATGATGACAGTGCTGGAAAGAATGATTGGACTGCAGGAAGAAACAGTATCACAATTGGCACATCTCCACAGAGTCTTCATTGAAGTGCCTAAACAGTTGCAAAAAATCAACACCTCATTCGAAGCATTAGTTGTTCAGCAAACACAAGCTAATTACTGGAGAATGACTAATGTACCACAATTCAACACCTCACAGCCAGGATCTGTTCATGCAGGTCAGTTTTCACCACATTCATCTGATATTCATTCACCAGGCCCAAATGTTACAGGTCAAGTAGCAGACATTGCTGTGCAGGTTCCTGACGACATCCTACCGCTGCCATCTGTACAAATTCAGCAGCTGACACCTACAAAGGAGGCCACAAAAAGAAAATACAAGCAGTTACTACTGACCAGTTTTTGGTCAAAAACAAAAAAAGACTCACATGAAACAGACCGACCATCACTTGTGCAGTGTCTACCAACTTGCTCACATGTGTCAGTGGGCACAAGCTCTGTCGGTGAGTCACTTGCCACAAGCCCTGTCCGTGAACAGTCAGTACCCACAAGCCCTGTAGGTGAGTCACTGCCCAAAAGCCCTGTAGGTGAATCGCTGCCCAAAAGCCCTGTAGGTGAATCGCTGCCCAAAAGCCCTGTAGGTGAATCACTGCCCAAAAGCCCTGTAGGTGAATCACTGCCCAAAAGCCCTGTAGGTGAGTCACTGCCCAAAAGCCCTGTAGGTGAGTCACTGGCCACAAGCCCTGTAGGTGAGTCACTAGCCATTACTAAACCCCTCACCTCCTTGCCGAATCTACTGGACTTGCTGGATAACTTTGGACGAATCTCAGGCTTTAAGATAAATCAGGCCAAATCTGAAGCCCTAAACATTAACCTACCCAAACCTATGGAAAAACTAATTGAACTCAATTTTAATTTTAATTGGCAAACCAAAAATATTACATATCTCGGCGTCCGCCTTACTAAGGAGTATAAGAATCTCTATGAGGCAAATTTCCCCGGACTGATTCAGACATTGAAAACAGATCTTCGGAGATTGGGATCATATAAAATATCATGGATTGGGGGGATATATAGCCTCAAGATGAACTTGCTCCCACGCATTCTACAGTATATATCTCTTTCAAACATTACCAATACCCATAAAAGTGCGTGAGATCGGCTCACTCCAATCCGCGATGTCCGAATTCGTCTGGGGAGGTAAAAGACTGAGAGTAAACAAGACAATTATGAAAAAATCCACCCTGACGGGAGGCCTAGCAGTACCTTGTCTGTTATCCTACTACAAGGCGGCACAATTATGTCAAATTATTCAGTGGCAGAGAGACCCAGCATTGAAAAGATGGGTTGCCCTGGAACGTAGTTGCTGCTCCCCACTGGAGTTAAGTAACATGATCTGGCTCCCCAAAATAGCGCTCAAAGCAATGAAAAAGCCGCTTTCCTCAGTGACCAACTGTTTCTTGATATGGGAGAGATGTAAGTTTAAACACACACTGACCACTAGAAATTCCGCAGTGACCCCCTGTGGGGGATCCCGGACTTCACTCCGGGCCTGGATAGAGCTAACTTCACAATTTGGCAGCAGAGAGGCCTTAATAACTTTCGAGATCTGGAGGGGACTAGAAGCATTAAAACATTTGACCAAATCAAAGCAGACAAAGAAATCCCTAACGCTGGATTCTTTAGATATCTTCAGATCCGCGCGTTTTATAACAAAATCGCCCCCTTTCCCCCACTGACTTCATTTGAAAGGCTCTGTATTGTTAAATCCGATACGAAGGGACTCATATCGCAGATGTACAGAGAAGTGGTCGGTTCTGCCTCAGGGAATAGCCCCAAACTAAAAAATATGAGACAATGGGAGACGTATCTAGGAGAGGAAATAGATGAGGAAAGCTGGACAAAAATAGTCACGGCCGCCGCCAAGTCCTCGATATGCACAACATTAAAGGAGAACGCATATAAAGTCCTGATGAGGTGGTCCCTGACCCCATTCAAATTATCGAAATTTATACCATTGTGTCCGCGACTATGTGGAGAAACAGCAAATCTGTTACACATGCTGTGGTCTTGCCCTCGCATCACTCCACTATGGGAGGAAATTAGAAATTGGGTACAGAGAATATTTGATCTCGAAATTCCCCCGGATCCATGGTTGTTCTTATTGAATAGGCCATTGCCGGGAATCACTAAAACAGCTAACAGGTTGATTGCACATTTTGCAACTGCTACGAGATGCAAGATTGCAGCATTGTGGAAACAATCCGAAATTCCAAATATCCCAAAAATTCAGAACAGAATTTGGTTTGTGTGTCAAATGGAAAAATTAACAAGCTTAGTTAATGACTCAGGGAAAAATTATCTAAAAGTCTGGACGCTGTGGTTGGCCCAGACAGACATCCTCGGGGTTGAGGTATCCACAATTTGGCATTAATTGAAATAGATGCGTTCTCCTTTGACCTGGATAGGCCAAATCACGAAGAATCTTAGAGTCAAAGATGGGAAGTCGGGAATCCGGAATATGGCTCTGACTTGAAACCTCCTCGGAGAAGAGGTCGAGATTGCACAGTCAGCGAGATTGCACAGTCAGCTCCCCCCCCCCCCCCCCCATCTCCTATTATTTAGTTATTCTAAAATAATTTTATTATTATTTTATTAATATCTGTCTGTTTGTTCATTTGCGGTTTGTTCTGGTCTACTGAATGTCGGTATACGTGAAATCGATATGTGCTTGATAAGGTTCAAGGAATGTACAATGCCTACAATGTTAAAAGAAATGATATGAGAATACTCGAAAGAGGGGACCCCCTGGGGTTATCCTCATGGACTCATTGTATTTTTGTTCTGGAAAAAAATTAATAAAATCAAAGTTTAAAAAAAAAAAAGAAAGTATTTAGTTTGCACTGAATATCTTCAGCCTTAGTTTTGTGCCTGAAAAAAAACCAGATTTGTTATATTTTTCCAATAGATCGACACATGCAGTTCTGAATTTTAAATATATTTTGTTATCCCAAGTTAAAAGAGTAATAGGAATATGTAACGTAATTGTTTAACAATCTCTCCCAACCACATGGTATTGCATTTTCGTAAGTCTCCCAATAAAAAAATTGTCATTTTCAGAATTGCTGAACGCCATGTCATGCGGTTACCATTGCTGGTTGGGGACACTTCATCAGAAGCTGAAACTTTATCATGCAACAAGGAGCAGGAGGACGAAACTTCATTGTCAGTCCTTGAATGGCATGTGCAGCAACATGGCAGTGCCGTTTCTGTATTTTTCAATTCTTTTTCACTGGTTTGCTCAACTATTGGCTTACCTAAAAAAAAAAAAGACAACGCCCGTCATTTTTGTTAAATAAATATTTAAACATCTGCTTCTTTCCAAAAAGGATCACTAGCATCTACAATGCTATACCGGTGAGAAAAATATAGCAATAAGTACTTGGTGTTCAGCATTGCAGTTTGTAATGTAACCACCTGTGCACCCACAAAAAAAGTGACATCCTTTCCGTTCATGACTTGACGGAAGTTTTAAAGGGCAGAAAAGCGACTGTATGATGTCAGATGTTTCCGAAAAGGTCTTGAATTCTAGCATGTGTTGGATCTGTTCAATTCAAGATTAAGTCAAATTTCCCACAATGTAATTAACAATTTGAGGATGCAAAGCCTTCTCTTTCTATGGTAAACCTGTACATGCAATCCCCAAGGCTGTAATAAACCAACTTGTGTAATTTCTCGGGAGAAAATGGAACAAATCTGCAAAGTTAAAGTAGCCAAAAAAAAAATGTGCTCCTCAGCACAGGAAACCGTATTTCCAGATCAGGAGATGTAGTACTTACCAGTTCTCACTGTGC
Source organism: Ascaphus truei (assembly GCA_036426205.1). Classification (NCBI taxonomy): domain Eukaryota; kingdom Metazoa; phylum Chordata; class Amphibia; order Anura; family Ascaphidae; genus Ascaphus; species Ascaphus truei. Next base: position 39,208 of record WSYH01005366.1, read on the forward strand.
AGAAACATAATTTGTTAAGTGTATTCCTAACTCGGCAAACCGCTTTTATACTATCTTACTATATAAAATTGAAAGCACTGTATGCCTGTCTGGATGTCTGGATGTCTGGTGTCCCTAGGGGAAATCTCATTGGTCCCTTGGGCCGCCCCCGCACACCTCTCATTGGCCTGAGGCGGAGTGACGGGCCAAAGGACACACAGGGACACACACACACACACACACACACACACACACCTCTCTCTCTGTCCTCTCCCCCCCCATCACACTCACCTCCCTCTCCACTCACCTCCCTCCACCTCCCGCTCAACTCCCTCCCCAGCGCGGGGACAGGCATTGGGCAGGGCAACCTGCCGCTCCCTCCAATAACCTACCGCTAACTCACACCCCTTCCCTCCCCAGCGCCAGGGAAGGCAGTGGGCAGGGCAGCCTGCCGCTGCCTCCACTCACCTCCCGCTCCCTCCACTCACCTCCCGCTCCACTCACCTCCCCGGCGCGGGGACAGGCAGTGGGCAGGGCAGCCTGCCGCTGCCTCCACTCACCTCCCGCTTCACTCACCTCCCCGGCGCGGGGACAGGCAGTGGGCAGGGCAGCCTGCCGCTGCCTCCACTCACCTCCCGCTCCCTCCACTCACCTCCCGCTCACCTCTCTCCCGCTCACCTCCCTGGCGCGGGGACAGGCATTGGCCAGGGCAGCCTACCGCTGCCACGCGGCACCTAAGATGGCGGCGGACGCAAGGACCCCCTTCCTCCCTCGCGGACTAACATGGCGGCGGCCAGAAGGAGAGGTGTGTGTGTGTGTGTGTGTGTGTGTGTCTGTGTGTGTGCGTGTGTGTTACACTGTGTCTCAGACACTGTAGAGTGGGGACCGGAGCTATACATGGGGGGGGGGGGTCAGGAGCGAGAAAGATCAGGGGGAGGAGAGGAGGGACCGTCAATTTAAAGCAAAACCACACCCCCCTCTGTCCACTGCCCCCCCTCCTGTCCACTGTCACCCCCCCCCCTGTCCACTCTCCCCCCCTCCTGTCCACTGTCACCCCCTCCTCCTGCCACTGTCACCCCCTCCTGTCCACTTCACCCCCCCCCTGTCACTGTCCCCCCCCTGTCCACTGTCACCCCCCCTCCCGTCCACTCCCCCCCCCTCCTGTCCACTCTCCCCCCCCTCCCATCCCCTCCTGTCCACTGTCCTTTCCACTGTCCCCCCCCCCCCCCCCGGCCACTGTCCCCCCCTCCCTCCTTTTTCCCCCCCCCCCCCCCTCCCCTCCTTTCCCCCCCCCCCTCCCCTCCTTTCCCCCCCCCCCCTCCTTTCCCCCCCTCTCCTCCCCCCGTGCCGACGCAAAAGAAATGGACTCACGGGCTACGCCGGGTCTCTCAGCTAGTTTGTTTATAAATGTCCCCCAGTGTATAATGGTCCTAGACAGTCAGACTATCTTAATGTAGAGAATTTGCTTTTTTGCCTTTTTGTAATGTATGTACATCTTTATGTATATAGCTCCATTAATGTACATGGCGCTTCACAGCAGTAATACATGTGACAATTATATAAATAACAAATAATACAAATAACACATAATGGGAAGAAGTGTTCAGACATAAAAGTTACATTTAGGAAAAGGAGTCCCTGCCCCTAAGAGCTTACAATATAATTGGCAAGTAGGAGGAACATACAGAGACAGTAGGAAGGTGTTCTGGTAAGTGTGTCTGTATGAGGTGTAAAGTATCAGCCACGGAGCTACACACATGCTTCGTTAAGGAGGTGTGTTTTAAGGTGGGTAGAGAGGGTGCTATCGGATATTGAGGGAAAGGGCATTCCAGAAATGTAGGGCAGTCAGTGAGAAAGGTTTAAGGCGGAAGAGGGCTTTAGACAAAAGGGGTAGAGAGAAGACATCCTTGAGCACAACCAGGGCCTGTAACTCGGGAAACAGGGGGGCCCGGACCTGAAATCAATGCGGTTCAGCTCCGGAAACCCCCTGCTACAATAATATGTTATTAAAATAAAATAATAGCCCCGCGATCACCTGATAGAGGCATGTAGATAGAATGACTGATTCAGTCACTCTCTTACTGCGCGTCTCTTACAGACAGGTGGAACCGATAGTATTCACACAGCATGAGTCCCAAACAGAGGGACCCCTGCTATGATAATCCGATGGTCCACTACAGCCTGCTTTGGAGGTGTTAGCAAAAGAGACACTGAAAGTATGATGGGAGAGGTAAGAGGAGATCCAGGATAGAGCTTTGTTCCGAATACCAAGAGTATGGAGAATGTGGAGGAGAAGAGGGTGGTGCACGGTGTCAAATGCTGCAGAGAGGTCGAGTAATATGAGCAGGAGAGAGTAATGACCTCTGTCTTTGGCAGCATAGGAGGTCGTCGGTTTTTTAGTGAGGGCTGTTTCAGTAGAGTGAGCAGTGGGAAGCCAGATTGTAGAGGGTCTAGTAGAGAAGGTGTTTGAGAAAGTGTAGCAATCGAGAGATACAAGTAAGTTCAAGAGGTTTGGAGGCAAAAGGGCAGGAGGGAGAGACAGGTGATTAGTTGAGAGTTAGAAAGGACAAGTAGGGTCAAGCTTGCTGTTTTTGAGCAATGGTATCACGGTTGCATGTTTGAAGGAGGATGGAAAAGTACCAGAGTAGAGGGAAGAGTTAAAGATCTGTGTGAGCATAGGGACTATAGAAGGAGCAAGAGGTTTTAGGAGGTGGGGAGGAATGGGATCAAGAGGGCAGGTGGTAGAGGTAGAAGAGGAGATCAGCAGTGACACATCCTCCTCCGAGATAGCAGAAAAAGAGCACAGAAAGGCAGGAGGAGAGTTAGGAAGCGGTGTGGGATGGGAGGAGGCAACAGATGGGATGTTCTGATGTAGGGATTCAACCTTTTCCTTAAAAAAGTCAGCAAAGTCCTGAGGTGAGATGGAGGAAGAAGAGGAGGCAGCCAAGGGTGGTCTGAGTAGAGAGTCAAAGACAGAAAAGAGTCAACGTGGGTTAGACTTGTGCGTGTTGATTAGTGATGAAAAGTAGGTTTGTTTAGCCTGAGAGAGGGCAGAGTTGAAACAGGACAGCATAAATTTGTAGTGAAGGAAGTCTGCAAGCGTATGAGATTTCCTCCAGAGGCGTTCAGAGGAGCGAGTGGAGGAACGCAGCCTGCGTATGTTGGAATTTAGCTAGGGTCTGGGATTAGAAGGGCGAGGATGGCAGAGAGAATGCGGGGCATGTAGGTCAAGAGAGGAGGATAAGGCAGAGTTGTAGTTCCTGACCAAGTTGTCAGGGTCTGAAGTAGAACTGAGAGGGGAGAGGGAGGAGCGTAAAGTGGAATCAAAAGCTGGTAGGTTAATAGAGCGCAGGTTTCTGCAAAAACAAGGGCTAGATGAAGATGAGAGGGGAAGAAGCGTGATAGAGAAAATGAGATGAGGTGATGGTCACAGAGAGGAAAAGGAGAAATGGAGAAATCGGTGAGAGAAAAGTTTTTAGTGAAAACCAGGTCTAGGTAGTGGCCATCTTTGTGGGTGCTGGCTGCAGTCCACTGTTGAAGGCCAAAAGAAGAGGTTAGAGAGAGAAAGCCGGAGGCCCATGAAGAGAAGGGTCATCAATGTGGGAATTGAAGTCCCCAAGGAGAAGAACAAGGGAGTCTGAGGAGAAAAAGAAAGAGAGCCAGGATTCAAAATGAGAGAAAGGCAGGAGGGGGATGAGTAGAGGTAGGTGGGCGAAAGATGACCGCCACGTGGATAGGGAGAGGAGAGAAGATCTGGACTTTTTGAACTTCAAAGGAGGGAAAAGCAAGAGAGGGGGAAATAGGAAGTGTTCGGTAACGTCAGAGAGAGGAGAGCAGGAGCCCCACCCCTGCCATCAGGGCGCGGAGTGTGGTTAGTTATCTAAAGCTCCACATACATGGGAACCAAATGTCACAAGTTTTGTTTTACCCTTTTAAATTTATGACGTATTGAAATGCATTAGTGTAAGTCAGGACTAAAATGGGTGCTACATTTTTTTCCCCTTTCATTATCCACTTTCTCCTTTGCTTTTTGTCTTCCCTATGACCCTTCCAACAAAAGGAGTGTAATAAAATGTTTAAAATAAACAGTATCAAATAAATTTATTCAGAAAAACTGATTAAGACCTTTCGACATGGTGATCATATTCTTGATTTGTATGAATATTGTCTCCTATAAATCATTGCTTAAGTTACAGTAACAATACAACAACAAAACTATAACTTTCTGATTACCTGCGTTGCGTTGCGTTGATTCTCAAGTGTTATCTGATCAATTTAATCTCAATATCACTTTTTGAAAAAATAAATACATGTGCAAAGATCATGAAGATGATGTGGTGTTTATTCTGAAGAAGCCGTCACCAACCCCTAGGCAGTTTATCCTTCTTGATTAGAACACTCACAGACTGAGCATATATACTAAAGGTGGGAACCCATCTATATATTATACGCATTGTCTCTGTATAGTCAAAAATATTATTTTTTTTTTTTAAATAGCCTTACTCTAGTCTTATGTCTATACCAGCAAAAGTCAGTCAGAGATAATCAGAAAAGCAGTAGCCAGGAGCGAAACTCAGAGCTCAAAAGAGCTACTGTATGCATTTAAAGTTGCTGAAACCTCATTCCGTTTTTAAGAATCAGTGATTTAGACAAAAACATATTTTTTTTAATATTTAAAGATTTCAAATTAAGACTGAGATATGGCAAGGAAGTTATATAATTATCACTTACTGCAACTATCTTTTTTTTTTCTTTTTATACAAATTTCCACTGAAACAGCAACTTTCAATCCCAATTGTTATTTTCATGTACAAACAAAAATGATAACGCAAGTCTGTGAGAGACCTACCATATGAATATTGCTGCCATGCAAGAGCAGAGCATAGTAATGCTAAGCTTTTCCCGCTTCCAGTAGGACTTTCCAACAAACAATGTTGTTTGCAGTTTAATCCTTTCACAATCTGAAAAGTAAAAAGTAGAGTTAATGTGGATGGTACTTGGAAAGAGTAGGATATCCATCCTCTACTTAAAACAGAAAACAAACAATGTGGCATTCATAAAAGTCACAAACCTATTCTGGTTCAAAGTGCAGTCCCTAAACCTATTTTTGCAAAAGCATAAAAGTGGACAATGTTGTGAAAACCTATTTTTTTAGGTTTTTTTGTGCAATACTTGATTATAAGTGTTAAATATGTAGAAGTAATTGTTAGAGATGTTCATAAATGACACAATTTTAAAAGTCCAAAAGTTAATCAACTGCATTTATTATGACGCAAAAATGTGTTTTTAAACGAACAATGAAAATTGAAGTATACCATTAATTATGGAAGAACACAATACTATTAATAACTGCTGATATAGGAAAACAATGACAAAATTAACTCAAAGGTATAATGTGATGTCAATAATGGCAATTGAAGTTCGTAAGTGTTGACAAGCAATCTTAGCTCAATTTAGTGATATCTCTCGGGACACGTATTGAGTGCTCCATCATGTGGTAAAAGAAGATGTTCCTTTAGGAGCACTCCTTACATAAAGCCATCATAATTCCAGATTCTTATCCCATGTAAGGCTTCTTCTATAGTGCTCGCGATTCCTCCACCGTGCTCGCTTGTCAATCATAGTTGGCTGTGTTTGGCATCCGTTTGTATAGATGGGACGCGCGCACAAGGCCGTGAGTGGTGGCGCGGCAGACAGGAGAAAATATAATGAAAATTATATTTTCGCGCTGCTGCCGAGCCGCAGGCCAATCAGACCGCGCCCTAACGCTGTCACGCCCCCAATATCTAAACAAAACACGTAAATATATATATATATATATATATATATAT
>WSYH01005367.1:0-20671 GCA_036426205.1 Ascaphus truei
CAGTGAGAGATAGCCGTGCATACAGAGTATCAGTGTGTGAGATAGCCTCGTATACAGAATATCAGTGTGAGATAGCCTCGCACACAGAGTATCAGTGTGCACACTGATACTCTGTGTGTGAGATAGCCGTGCATACAGAGTATCAGTGTGTGAGATAGCCTCGCACACAGAGTATCAGTGTGTGAGATAGCCGTGCATACAGAGTATCAGTGTGTGAGATAGCCGTGCATACAGAGTATCAGTGTGAGAGATAGCCGTGCTTACAGAGTATCAGTGTGTGAGATGATAGCCTCGCACACAGAGTATCAGTGTTGGGTGTAGATAGTTAGCCTTTGACACTAAAGGGAGTATGTAAGTGAGAGGAAGGCGTTGCTCACGAATCTCAGTGAGAGATAGCCTCGCCACCAGAGTAGATCAGTGTGAGATAGCCCTCGCACACAGAGTATCATGTGGAGAGATGAGTGATTTAGCCTTTGCACACAGAGTATCGTAGGGGTGTAGGGAGATTTAAGCCCTCGCCACACAGGAGTGTAATGAGTTATCAGTGAAGGATATAGCCGTTTTGCATAAAAGAGTTAGTATCAGTGAGAGATTAGCCTCGCAACACAGAGTTCAGGTAGAGATAGCCCTGCACACAGAGGATCAGGAGAGGATAGCCTCGACACAACCAGGGAGAGAGCTCGACTTATCGGAGAGATAGCCTTGCACACAGAGTTACCATGAGAGACTAGCCCGCACAAGCGAGTATAATCACTTGTGAGGATAGCCTCGCACACAGAGTACCAGTGGAGATAGCCTCGCGACAGACAGAGTATCAGTGTGAGATAGCTAGTCGCGCACTGAGTATTCAGTGTGAAGATCCAGCCTTGCACACGAGATCGTAGATGTGAGAGAGCCTTTGTGCACACATAGTAGTACCATGGGATGAGGATAGCTCTCCACCAGAGTATCATTGGGAGGATAGTCCTCGTTGGCATGAGTATCTAGTGTTTGAGATAGCCTGCACACTAGTATCAGTGTATATAGCTGCGAAACTAGCAGTGGAAGCCTGCCACAGAGTATCGTAGTGCTCGCCAAAGAGTCAGTGATGAATAGCCTGCCCGAGCATAAGCTTGCATCACAGACTAGCAGGCGATAGCCTCCGCGACACAAGTAATCAGGTGGGTGAATCGAGCGTGCTTGCACAAACTGGATTATACAAGATCTATCAGTGAGAGATAGCCTGCATCCAGAGTATCAGTGTGATTGGCAATAGCCTTGCACACAGAGTTTCAGTGAGAGATACCTGGCAATCACAGAGTATCACGAGCTGTGTGAGGATACGCCTTGCACAACAGAGTTGTCAGTGTGAGATAGCTTCGGCACCGATACATGAATTAGCTTCCGCGCGTTTGTAGGATAGCCCACCACAAGAGTATCAGGAGAGATAGCCTCGCACACAGCAGTTATCAGTGGAGATAGCCATCGCACCAAGAGACAGTGCGAGATAGCTCGACCAAGTCCTAGTAGCTCACACAGAGTATCAGTGATGAGATAAGCCTCGCGTCCAGGAGTAATCAGTGGAATGAATGCCTCGCGCACAGAGTATCAGTTGAGGAGATAGCACTTGCACACAGAGTATCATGTGAGATCCTCTCGCACACAGAGTATCAGTTGTGGAGGATAGCCTCGCACCCACAGAGTATCAATGTGAAATAGCCCGTCGACACGATTTTCATGAGAGATAATCAGAGGGAGTCTGAGAGATAGCCTCGCACACAAGTATCAGTGAGATAGCCTCGACACACAGAGGTATCAGTGAGTAGCATAGCCTACGTCACACAAGTATCAGTGAGATAGATAGCCTCACACACGAGGTATCAGGTGTGATTGGTGAAGCCTCGCGCACGAGTCATGTGAAGTCGCGCCAGAGTAGCATGAGAGAGAGCCTTGCACACGAGTAGATCAGGGTGAATAGCCTCGCAACACAGAGTATCATGTGGTAGTATAGCTCCGCACACGAGTATCACAGTGTGACATAAGCCTCGCACACACGAGTGTAACAGTGAAGATAGCCTCGCACACGCAAGTATCAGTGAGAGATTAGCCTCGCACACAGAGTATCAGTGAAGATAGCCTCGCACACAGAGTATCAGTGTGAGATAGCCTCGCACACAGAGTATCAGTGAGAGATAGCCGTGCATACAGAGTATCAGTGTGTGAGATAGCCTTGCACACAGAGTTTCAGTGAGAGATAACCTTGCACACAGATATCATGTGGTGAGCTAGCCCTGCGACCCAGAGTATCTAGTGAGAGATACCGCACCAGAGTACCCCGAGATCACCACAGAGTCAATTGTGAAAGCTGGCAGATATCATTGTGATCCACCAGGTAGTATTCAGTGTGTGAGATAGCCGTCGCCAGATCAGGAGTAGAGAGCTGCACAAGAGATAGTGTGATGATAGCCCTCGCAAACAGAGTATCATTTGTGAGATAGCCTCGCATACATGAAGTATCAGTGAGAGGATAGCCGTCGCGATACAGAGTACAGTGAGTGAGATAGCCGTTGCACACAGGAGTATCAGTGATGAGGATAGCCTTGCACACAGAGTAATCAGTGGAGATTCCTCGCACACAGAGTGATATCAGTGTGAGATAGCCGCACACAGATAATCATGATGCAGCGAATAGTCAGTGAGATAGCCTAGCACACCGAGTAGTCAGGGTTCAGGAGATAGCTGGCTGCATACAGAGTATCAGTGAGAGATATCCTTAACAACGTATCAGAGAGACCGTATTACGAGATGAGAGATAGCTGCCCTTGTTATCGGATGGAAGATTCGCTACAAAGAGTGTATCAGTCGGAGATAGCCTCGCACAAGAGATCAGTTGTGAGGATAGCACTCGCACACAGAGTATCATGAGAGAGCTTGCACCAGAGTATCAGTGTGTGAGATACCTCGCATCACAGATATCAGTGAGAGATAGCCTCGCCACACAAGAAGTCCGTGACGAGATTAGCCTCGTCAACAGAGTACCAGTGATACCGAGTGAGTGCCACGCCGCGCACACGAGTATCAGTGAGAGATAGCCTTGCTACACAGAGTACCATAGTAGGATAGCCTCGCACACAGAGTATCAGTGTGAGATAGCCTCGCGCACTGAGTATCAGTGTGAGATGCTTGCACACAGAGATCAGTGAGAGATAGCCTTGCACACAGAGTATCAGTGAGAGCATAGCCTCGCACACAGAGTATCAGTGAGAAGATAGCCTCACGCACAGAGTATCAGTGGGAGTTAGCCTTGCACACAGAGTTCAGTGTGAGATAGCCTTGCACACAGCAGTATCAGTGAGAGATAGCCTCGCACACAGAGTATCAGTTGTGAGATAGCCTCACACAGAGAGTATCAGTGTGAGATAGCCCTGCACACAGAGTATCAGTGTGACATAGCCTTGCACACAGAGTCGATCAGTGAGAGATAGCCTTGCACAGAGTATCAGTGAGAGATAGCCTGCATACAGAGTCAGTGTGAGAGATAGCCTCGCACAAGAGTATCAGTGTGAGATAGCCGTGCACACAGAGTATCAGTGAGAGATAGCCCGTATACAGGGTATCAGTGTGAGATAGCCTTACACACAGAGTATCAGTGAGAGATAGCCTTGCCACAGAGTATCAGTGTGAGATAGCCTCCCACACAGAATATCAGTGAGAGATAGCCTGCATACAGAGTATCGTGAGAGATAGCCTCGCACACAGAGTATCAGTGTGGAGATAGCCCGCACACAGAGTATCAGTGTGTGAGATAGCCTTGCACACAGAGTATCAGTGAGAGATAGCCTCGCAACAGAGTATCAGTGAGAGATAAGCCTGCACGCACAGAGTATCAGTGAGAGATAGCCTCGCACACAAGAGTATCAGTGAGAGATAGCCTCGCACCACAGAGTATCAGTGAGAGATAGCCTGCAACGATAAGAGTATAGTGAGAGATAGCCTCGCACACAGAGTTATCAGTTTGTAGTAGCCGTTGCATTACAGAGGTTCGAGTGTGAGATAGCCTTGCATACAGGGTACTCAGTGTGAGATAGCCTCGCAACAGAGTATCAGTGAGGTGAAGAGATAGGCTGTGCACACAGAGTATCAGTGAGAGATCAGCCTGCACCCAGAGTATCAGTGAGAGAAGCCTCCCAGTACAACATAGATGTGTGACACAGTCACTACGAAAAGAGTATCAGTGTGAGAATAGCCTGCAACAGAGTATCAGTGGAGATAGCCTCGCACACAGGTATCAGTGAGAGATAGGCCTCGACACAGATACGGGGAGAAGCTGCCAGTATCGAAGTGGAGAGATATGACAAGTTCCCGGAGACCCTCGCACAGAGACAGAGAGATAGCTCGCCACACGAGATCATGGAGATATCGCCAGTATCGTAAGCTCGACAGAGGTATGAGGATAGCCTCGCGCACCCTGCAGTCTGCCTCCTGCTGCTCCCGGAAGTCTCCGCTGCTCACGTGGTGAGAGATAGCTGTGCACACGATCTGTGCTCGGTCTCCTGCATCCAGGGCAGCAGCTCGTCCTGCGCCTCCGAGTACTGGGCGAGCAGGGATAGGGCGTGCTCCAGGCAGGCGGGCGAGCTGGCACCCTGCACCCACACCCGGGGCGACATCTCCCGAAGGGACATCAGGGGTGGCTGGAGGGGAAACACAGCTCAGTCCTGATCAGGGAGAACTGGGGTCACTGGTCAGAGACCCTATAACTGAGGAATCAGGAACCCTATAACTGAGAGGAGTCAGAGACCCTATAACTGAGAGGAGTCGAGACCCTATAACGGGAGAGGAGTCAGAGACCCTATAACCTGAGAGGAGTAGAGACCCTATAAACTGAGAGGAGTCAGAGACCCTATAACTGAGAGGAGGAGAGATCAGAGGACCCTATAATGAGCGAGCCAGAGACCCTATAACAGAGAGGAGTCAGAGACCCATCAACTGAGAGGTCAGGACCTATAACTGAGCAGGCCAGAGGACTATAACAGAGGATCAGGAACCCTATAATGAGAGGGTCAGAGACCCTATAACTGAGCAGAGCAGAAGACCCTATAACCGAGGAATCAGGAACCCTATAACTGAGAGGAGATAGTGACCTATAACTGAGAGGAGTCAGAGACCCTATAACTGAGAGGAGTCAGGAACCCTATACTGAGAGAGGTCGAGACCCATAATAACGAGCAGAGCCAGAGACCCTATAACTGAGCGGAGTCAGAGACCCTTAACTGAGAGGACTCAGAGACCCTATAACTGAGCAGAGTCAGAGACCCTATAACTGAGAGAGTCGGGACACTATAACTGAGAGGAACCAGAGACCCATAACTGAGAGGACTCAGAGACCCTATAATGGCGGAGTCAGAGACCCTATAACTGAGAGGACTCAGAACCCGTATAACTGAGCGGATCAGAGACCCTATAACTGAGAAAGAGTCAGGGACCCTATAACTGAGAGGAGTCAGAGACCCTATAACTGGATGAGGAGTCAGAGACCCTATAAACTGAGAGGAATCAGGAACCCATACTAACGAGAGGAGTCAGAGACCCTATAACTGAGTAGCTAGACCAAGAGGCGACCCTATAACAGAGGAAGGTAGATGGACCCATATAGAGACGATCGATTGACTAAGGGAGTCAGGAACCCTATACTTGAGAGGAGTCAGAGACCCTATAACTGAGCAGAGCCAGAGACCCTATAACTGAGCGGAGTCAGAGACCCTATAACTGAGAGGACTCAGAGACCCTATAACTGAGCAGAGTCAGAGACCCTATAACTGAGAGAGTGAGGGACCTATAATGAGAGGAGGTCAGAGACCCTATAACTGAAGGACTCAGAGACCCTATAACTGAGCGGAGTCAGAGACCCTATAACTGAGAGGACTCAGAGACCCTATAACTAGCGGAGTCAGAGACCCTATAAACTGGGAGAGGTCAGGGACCCTATAATGAGAAGAGTCAAGGGACCCTATACGGAGGAGGATTCAGAGACCCTATAACGAGAGGAGTCAGAGGACCCTAACTGAGAGGAGTCAGAGACCCTATAACTGAGCAGCAGGCCAGAGACCATATAACAAGGAATCAGGAACCCATATAAACTGAGAGGAGTCGAGGACCCTATAACTGTGTAGAGCCAGAGACCCTATAACAGAGAAATTCAGGAACCCTATAAATGAGAGGAGGTAGTGACCCTATAACTGAGATGAGTCGGGAACCCTATGACTGAGAGGAGTCAGAGACCCTATAACTGAGCAGAGCCAGAGACCCTATAACTGAGCGGAGTCAGAGACCGATACGAGGAAGTTACTGACCATAAACTGAGAGGAGTCAGAGACTTAATAACTGAAGGGGTCAGGAACCTATAAGAGAGGAGTCAGAGACCCTATAACTGAGGAATCAGGAAACCCTACAACTGGAGGAGTCAGAGACCCTATAACTGGAGGAGTCAGGAAACCTATAACTGAGAGGAGTTAGGAACCCTATAAATGAGAGGAGTCCGAGGCCCTATAACTGAGAGGAGTCAGGAACCCTATAACTGAGAGGAGTTATAGACCCTATAACTGAGAGGAGTCAGAGGCCCTATAACTGAGAAGAGTTATAACCCTATAATGAGAGGAGTCAGAGGACCCCATAACGCTGCGAGAGGGGAGTAGAGACCCAAACTGGAAGAGGAGAGACCCCATAACTGAGGGTGAGAGAGTAGTTGACCCTATAACGGATGAGGGGAGACCCCATACTGTTAGAGGAGAGACCCATACCTTGTGAGAGGGGAGACCCCATACCTGTGAGAGGGGAGACCCATACCTGTGAGAGGGGAGACCCATAACCGTGAGAGGGGAGACCCCACACCTGTGAGAGGAGAGACCCCATACCTGTGAGAGGGAGGACACCATACCTGTGAGAGGGGAGACCCATACCTTGAGGGAGAGACCCCCATACTGTGAGAGGGAGACCCCACACCTGTGAGAGAGGGAGGAGAGACCCATACTATGTGGACGGAGAAGACCCCATACCTGTGAGAGGGGGAGACCCACACCTGTGGAGAGGGAGGAGAGACCCCATAACTGTGAGAGAGAAGGAGGAGACCCCATACCTGTGAAGGTGAGAGGGGAGACCCCAACCTGTGAGAGGGGAGAGAGACCCCCATAACTGTGAGAGGGGAGACCCCCTACCTGTGGGAGGGAGAGCCCCATACCTGTGAGAGGGAGACCCATACTGTGAGAGGGAGACCCCATACCTGTGAGAGGGGAGCCGAGGGGAGACCCCATACTGTGAGAGGGGAACCCCACATGTGAGAGGGGAGAGACCCCAAACCTGTGAGAGGGCGTAAGAGACCATACCTGTGAGAGGGGAGACCCCATACCTGTGAGAGGGGAGACCCCATACCTGTGAGAGGGGAGACCCCACACCTGTGAGAGGGGAGACCCCATACCTGTGAGAGGGGAGACCCCATACCTGTGAGAAGGGAGACCCCATACCTGTGAGAGGGGAGACCCCATACCTGTGAGAGGGGAGACCCCATAACTGGGAGAGGGTAGTGACCCCATAACTGGGAGAGGGTAGAGACCCCATACCTGTGAGAGGGGAGACCCCGTACCTGTGAGAGGGGAGACCCCACACCTGTGAGAGGGGAAACCCTACACCTGTGAGAGGGGAGACCCCATACCTGTGAGAGGGGAGACCCCATACCTGTGAGAGGGGAGACCCCATACCTGTGAGAGGGGAGACCCCACACCTGTGAGAGGGGAGTAGAGACCCCACACCTGTGAGAGGGGAGACCCCATACCTGTGAGAGGGGAGACCCCATACCTGTGAGAGGAGAGACCCCATACCTGTGAGAGGGGAGTAGAGACCCCATACCTGTGAGAGGGGAGACCCCATACCTGTGGGAGGGGAGACCCCATACCTGTGAGAGGGGAGACCCCATACCTGTGAGAGGGGAGACCCCATACCTGTGAGAGGGGAGACCCCATACCTGTGAGAGGGGAGACCCCATAACTGGGAGAGGGTAGTGACCCCATAACTGGGAGAGGGTAGTGACACCATAACTGGGAGAGGGTAGAGACCCCATACCTGTGAGAGGGGAGACCCCATACCTGTGAGAGGGGAGAGCCCATACCTGTGAGAGGGGAGACCCCACACCTGTGAGAGGGGAGACCCCACACCTGTGAGAGGGGAGACCCCATACCTGTGAGAGGGGAGACCCCATACCTGTGAGAGGGGAGAACCCATACCTGTGAGAGGGGAGACCCCATACCTGTGAGAGGGGAGACCCCACACCTGTGAGAGGGGAGAATCCATACCTGTGAGAGGGGAGTCCCCACACCGGTGAGAGGGGAGAACCCCATACCTGTGAGAGGAGAGACCCCATAACTGGGAGAGGGTAGTGACCCCATAACTGGGAGAGGGTAGTGACCCCATAACTGGGAGAGGGGAGACCCCATACCTGGGAGAGGGGAGACCCCATACCTGTGAGAGGGGAGACCCCATACCTGTGAGAGGGGAGACCCCATACCTGTGAGAGAGGAGACCCCATACCTCTGAGAGGGGAGACCCCATAACTGGGAGAGGGTAGTGACCCCATAACTGTGAGAGGGAAGACCCCATACCTGTGAGAGGGGAGACCCCATACCTGTGAGTAGGGGAGACCCCATACCTGTAAGGGGAGGACCCCTATACCTGTGAGAGGGGATCCCCCATACCTGTGAAGGGGGAACCCCATACCTGTGAGAGGGAGACCCCATACCTGAGAGAGGTAAGAACCCCCACCTGTGAGAGGAGAGACCCCATACCTGTGAGAGGAGAACCCCACACCTGTGTGAGGGGAGACCCCACAACCTGTGAGAGTGGAGTAGAGACCCCATACCTGTGAGAGGGGAGACCCCCATACCTGTGAGAGGGGAGACCCCATACCTTGTGAGAGGGTACCCCATACCTGTGAAGGGGAGACCCATAACCTGTGAGATGGAGACCCCATCCTGTGGAGGAGACCCCACACCTGTGAGAGGGGAGCCCCACACCTGTGAGAGGGGAGACCCCATACCTGTGAGAGGGGAGACCCATACCTGTGAGAGGGGAGACCCCATACTCTGTGAGAGATAGACCCCATACCTGTGAGAGCGAGAGACCCCATACCTGTGAGAGGAGAGGAGAGACCCCATACTGTGAGAGGAGAGACCCCATACCTGTGAGAGGGGAGACCCCTACCTGTGAGGGAACCCCACCCTGTGAGAGGGAGACCCCACACTGTGAGAGGGGATACCCCTACCTGTGAGAGGGAACCCCATACCTGTGAGAGGGGAGACCCTAACCTTAAGGGGAACCCATCCTGTGAGAGGGGAGACCCCATACACTGTAGAGGGGAGACCCATACCTGTGAGAGGGAGACCCATACCTGTGAGAGTAAGAGACCCCACACCTGTGAGAGGGGAGACCCCATACCTGTGATAGGGGACCCAACCTGTGAGAGGGGAGACCCCATACTGGAGAGGGTACTGACCCATAACTGGGAGAGGAGAGACCCCATAACTGGGAGAGGGTAGAGACCCATACCTGAGAGGGAGACCCCATACCTGTAGAGGGAGACCCCATAAATTTGAGAGGGGTAGAGACCCATAACTGAGAGGTAGAGACCCAATACCTGAGAGAGGGAGACCCCATACCTGTGAGAGGGGAGACCCCATACCTGTGAGAGGGGAGACCCATAACTGTGAGAGGGGAGTAGAGACCCCATATGGAGAGGGTAGAGACCCAACCTGAGAGAGGGGAGACCCCATACCTGTGAGAGGGGAGACCCCATAATTGTGAGAGGGGAGTAGAGACCCCATAACTGGGAGAGGGAGTAGAGACCCCATACCTGTGGGAGGGGAGAACCACAACTGTGAGCAGGGGAGACCCCATACCTGTGAGAGGGGAGACCCCATCCTGTGGAGAGGGGAGAACCCATACCTGTGAGAGGGGAGACCCCATACCTGTGAGAGGGGAGACCCCATAACTGTGAGAGGAGAGACCCCACCTGTGAGAGGGGAGACCCCCACCTGTGAGAGGGAGACCCTACCTGTGAGAGGGAGACCCCATAACTGTGAGAGGAGAACCCCACACCTGTGAGAGGGAGACCCCACACTGTGAGAGGGGAGACCCGATACCGATATGAGATGTGAGAGGGGAACCCACACCTGTGAGAGGGGAGACCCCATACCTGTGAGAGGGGGGGATTCGCCATACATAGCGGTCCTGTGACTCAGACCCGGATCAGAATCTGCATCTCTCACCTGCAGCCGTTCCTGTGCGAGCGCCGGACACCGAACCAGCAGGGAATCCGCGATGCCAAGCAGCCTCTCAATGATCCCTCTGTGCTGCAGGATCTCTACCGCCAACATCTGCAACAGGGCACAGTGTGCGTGGGACAGTGGCACCTGGAAAGTCAATGCCCACTGCGTGGTACCAATGTCCACTGCTGTGCGTACAATGTCACCGCTGCGTACCAATGTCACACTTCCTGCGTACCATTCCACTGCGTGCTCCAATGTCCACTGCGTGGTGCCAATGTCACGACTTGCAGTCGTGCCAATGTCACACTGCGTCGTGCCAAGTCCACACTGCGTGCGACCAATGTCCCAGCGTGCGTAACCAATGTCCATGCTGCGTGCAATGTCCCTGCGTGCAAATGTCACACTGCGTGCTCCATGTCACACTGCGATGCGTGCCAGTCACACTGCGTGCTGCCATGTCACACCTGCGTGACGTACCAATGTCACACTGCGTGCGTACCAATGTCACACTGCGTGCGTTCCAATGTCACACTGCGTGCAATGCACGTGCTACCATGTCACAACTGCTGCGTCCAATGTCACCACATGCGTGCGTACCAATGTCACACTGCGTGCGTACCAATTCGCCACTGCTTCGTACCAATGTCACACTGCTGCGTACCAATTTCACAGCTACTGGTCGTACCAATTGCCAACACTGCGTGCGTACCAATGTACACTGCTGCGTACAAGGTCACACTGCGCTGCGTACCAATGTCACACTGCGTGCGTGCCAATGCACACCACTGCGTGCGTACCAATGTCACACTGCCTTCCATGTACCAATGTCATATGCGTGCGTACATGTCAACTGCGTGCGTACAATGTCACAACTGCACTGCGTACCAATGTCACACTGCTGCGTACCAATGTCACACTGCGTGCGTTACCATGGCACACTAGCGTGCGTACCAATGTCACACTGCGTGCGGTACCAATGTCCTGCTGCGTACAATGTCACACGTGCGTGCGTACCAATGCCACCTGCGTGCGTACAATTCACACTGCTCGTACAATGTCACACTGCGTGCGTACCATGTACCTCGTCATTCAAGCTGCGTGCGCCATGTCCTACTCCAGACTGCTCGTACAATTCACACTGCGTACGTACCAATGTCACACTGCGTGCGTACCACAATGTCACACTGCTGCGTACCAATGTCACACTGCGTGCGTACCATGTCACACTGCGTGCTACATTCACAACTCGTTCGTACCAATGTCACACTGCGTCGTACCAATGTCACACTGCGTGCTACCAATGTCACACTGCGTGCGTACGTCAATGTTCACATCTGCGTACGTGACCAATGTCACACTGCCTGCGTACCAATGTCACACTGCGTACGTACCAATGTCCACACTGCGTGCGTACCAATGTCACACTGCTGAGTACCACAACGGTCACACTGTGTGCGTACCAATGTCACACTCTGCGTGCGTACCAATGTCACAATGCATGCGTACCATGTCACACTGCGTGCGTACCAATGCACACTGCGTGCGTACCAATGTCACACTGCGTCGTACCAGTGTCACACTGCGTACGTACCAATGTCCTACTGCGTGCGTACCATGTCACACTGCGTGCGTACAGTGTCACACTGCGTGCGTCAGTGTCACACTGCGTGCGGTACATAGTGTCCCCACTGCTGCGTACCAATGTCACACTGCGGCGTACCAGTGTCACACTGCGTGCGTACAATGTCACACTGCATGGTGCCAATGTCACACTGCGCGTACGCCAATGTCACACCTGCGTGCGTACCAAATGTCACAAACTGCGTCGTACCAGTGTCACACTGCGTGCGTACAATGTCACACGCGTCGTACCAATGATCACAATCTGCGTGCGTAAAATGTCACACTGCGTGCGTACCAATGTCACTCTGCGTTCTTACCAAAATTGTCCACCTGCGCTGCTTACCAATGTCACACTGCATGCGTACCAATGTCACACTGCGTGCGACTTACCAATGTCACACTGCCTGCGTACCAAGTGTCACACGGCGTGCGTACGCAATGTCACACTGCGCTGGCGTACATGCACGTGCGTGCTGTCAATGTCACACTGCGTGCGTACCATATCACCTGCGTCGTACCACTGTCCAACTGCGTGCGTACCAAATGTCAACACTGCCTGCGTACCAATGTCCCAAAACACTGCCTGCGTACCAATGTCAACAGCCTCGTACCATGTCACACTGCGTGCGTACCATGTCACACTGCCTGCGTACCAATGTCACACTGAGAGCTGCCAATGTCACACTGCGTGCGGCGCAATGTCACCCTGTGCATGCCGTACCAGTGTCACACTTGCCTTCCTGCGTACCATGTCCACGCCGCGTACCAATGTCACAACTGCTGCTACCAATGTCACACTGTCATGAGTCAATATCACACTGCTGCGTGCCAATGTCACACTGCGGTACGTACCAATGTCACACTGCGTGCGTGCCAATGTCCACCGCTGACTATCGTGCTGCAAATTTCGACCTGCCGTGTGTGCAATGTCACACTGCGTGCGTACCAATGTCACACTGTGTGCGTACCAATGTCACACTGCCTGCGTACCAATGTCACACTGCGTGCGTACCAATGTCACACTGCATGCGTACCAATATCACACTGCGTGCGTACCAATGTCACACTGTGTGCGTACCAATGTCACACTGCGTGCGTGCAAATGTCCTTGCAAAATGGTTTGTAATTATAATAAACTTAATTTAGTTAAGCGTATAGGGAGTCCGTGTTAAAATGGATCAGAAGCCACAAGTGACACAAAGGGAGTGCTCATTTGCATGTCATTACCCAGAATCCCTGGCTGCAGTGGAAGCATGCGAAGAGATAATGGGGAAGGGCGGGGCTGTTGGCCGTTCTGAGGCGTGAAGGTGATCACCACGTGGTATTTTTTGTTACCTGAAACGTGATAGCAAATTATTCCAATTGTGCCTTTTTCTCCTGTATCAGTGAGCAGGATTTTAGCTGAACCCCTCCCTGCCGTAAGCGCCCTCCGTGGGTGCGGGACCCAGGCTGTGTCCCCTGCTGTGTACACGTTATTACCTTGTGCTCCCTCAGCTGGGACTGTATGGTGTGTACGTCCAGTGTAACGCAGCCCAGCTCCCCCACGCGTTCCGCCGTGTTAGACAAGTGCGTCAGCTCCGACCCTACAACCTGTTCCAGCTGAGACACCGAGAGAGAGGGAGAGAGAGAGAGAACAAAGGGGTCACCGCCGGGAGACCCCAATATTCCAACCGGGAAATCCTGCGGCAGATTTCCGGTTACAACGCCGCGTCCGCGAGAACAAGTGTCAGCGTAATCGCGTTCCTGCCAGAGATTCAATCAGTAACTGCGCCACTCGTCTCTTTCTTGTGACAAATGAATGTGTCGCATTTCTCCGGGAACGCCGGATTCAGGGGAGTCCGCGGCTGCGTTCCATAACCGGCAAGTAGAAATGGTACGGGGTTTTATCGGTATATTTGGATCCGCAGCGGATCGACCGGTTCCTGCGGTCCGCGGAAATCTCAAAAATAGCGACCCGCGTTTGGCGGATTTTTTATTATTATTATTATTACCGCCGATACACCCCGCGGATTCCGCCACGCGTGGACGGATTTGTAGAACCCCCAATGCGCGGATTCAGCGATCCGCTCGCTTGATTTTGAAGAATGACTGGAACCCCGGATTGGGATCTACAAATTGTATCCAATGGCGATGAATCCACGTGGATTAAACCTGACCAGATCCGGGGCGAGGGTTTTACACCGCGAAACAGATTTGGGGGGAGAAATCCACAAAACGGATTGGGCTGACTCGCCCGTCTCTTATCCCGGATTGGGCTGACTCGCCCGTCTCTTATCCCGGATTGGGCTGACTCGCCCGTCTCTTATCCCGGATTGGGCTGACTCCCTCGTCTATACTGACAAACCCTTCTCTTATCCCCAAAGGACGTTAGGTAAAGATTGTAATAATTTTAACAATTGTATGACAAATGTGACATAGTCACAAGGTCATACACAGAAGGTACATTTGTGGTGCACACCACACTAACAATATTTAATTTGTTTATGTGAATAATTACAGTGAAAAACCTTGGTGAAAAAATAACATATATACTTAAAACTGACACGTGGTGCTGTCTATTCTGATTAGATGATAACAATGGTTATTATTACTTCAAATCTAGTGGATATAGATAACATAATACCAGGGAGTGGGCCTAGTGTCGCGGTGACGTCACGTCACGTGGTGCCTCCGAGACTGCCGATGCCGGTGCAGTAACACACGATCTGTCCTGTATACCGTGATGGGAGTTGTGCAAAAGCTACAAATTAGCTAGTTATTATGTTGCTATCTTACAGAGTGTTTTGTTGCCAGTTTTCATCAACACTTTTGTATCCATATCGCTTTTATTAGTGGCAGGGATTCCCGGGTAAAATTTGACAGCGATGTTGGAGCTGTGCTGTTATTTAGCAAACAGCGTTTATACAGTACGCTAGTTTAGCTGCTTAGGGGTTCCCCCATGTTATCTGTGCAACCAGCCCTCTGTGTGAACATCAATTTATACACAATTACTGTGACCTACTAGGATATTATCTCCTTATCATGGTTAAATTAGAAGTCGTGGTACAATTTTATGCCATATAAATTGTGTATTTTGGCTTTGTGACTGTAGTGGCATCTAGAAGTATTTTATTGGTTATAAGACTTCATTATTATTAACTGTGGGTATACAGTAACTATTGATTGAATCAATATGTACAATTAAGCAGGAGGTTATATTGTTAATAGGTATATTCTTTATATATATATTCACTAGATTTGAAGTAATAATAACCATTGTTATAATCTATGGTAGTTGAAATCAGAATAGACAGCACCACGTGTCAGATTTAAGTATATATTTTATTTTTTCACTTTTTTCACCAAGGTTTATCACTGTAATTATTCACATAAAAAATTAAATATTGTTAGTGTGGTGTGCACCACAAATGTACCTTCTGTGTATGACCTTGTGACTATGTCACATTTGTCATACAATTGTTAAAACTATTAACTATCGTACATGGGTAGCACCCATTTGTGTCAAAATTAAGACACATGATATGAATATCATAATAAGCTAAACTATCTATAAGTTATGTGAGCGGTGTGCTCTGTCTCTTGTTCTTTAAAGATTGTAATAAAACAGCTTTTCTTTACCTTGGAAATGTTCGGAGTTTTAAAAATACTAATGCTAATTTGATTTATTTTTTTCTGCCACTTAGTATCTCCATTCAGCCCATTAAACACGGGCCCGGTGCTGGTTCCCACCCCCCGGGAAGGGACCGCCCGCTATACTTGGTAGTTTTTAATTGTGAATATCTTAATAAATGTCTTGTGAACAGTGTATAGTTTGTGTAACCACAGTCTTCAAGGGCCACCACCTGGTCAGCTTTACAGGATGTCCCTGCTTCAGCACAGTTGGCTCAATCACTCAATCATGTCATTATATAAATATATTATAGTTGGGAGAGGTACTGGGACGTGCAACTATAATTTCAGACGGCACGTCTCAATGTGCCCCCTTATTGTGCATGTGATTTTGTGTTATACCTTTTCCATGTCGCTGGTGGCGAGAGTGACCTTCTCTCCTCCGTTCTCGCCGCTCCCCGAGGACACCAGCTTCTCCATGCGCCCCAACCAGAGGGACACGTCTTCCTGGGATGGGTCAAGATGCATGGTGGCTTCCAGTGCCTGGTCCTGCCGCTGCAGGATGTCCCCAGCGCTCTGTGCGATGATTAAATATCTCACCCGCAGAGCATCCACCTTCTCCTGGCTCAGCTGGGCTTCTTCCCCTGCACACATTGGGCACACGCGGCACCGTTACAAGGCGTCACAGCCTGACCACTAATTCCACATTTGCAGACTGGTCTGGTCCCGTATTAACTTTGGAAGTTCTTGCTTTGTAAAAGGACCGCAAACCCCGGACTGCTAAGGACCAGGGATATAAGCACATGGACGGAGGCCTCCTGTGCTGCAAATATGGAGTTGGTTGATTCTCCCACCCTCCTTATATCTCCGCTCTCATCTCTCGTTATGTGGCCCCTCCTGTCTCCTCAGTGTCTTCTCATTGTCCCATGTTTCTGTACTGCACTATCCCACCTGAGATGTCTCTGTCGCACGCCCCCTAGCTCAGAAACTCTTCGCCCCTCACTATCCATCATGCGCCCTCTCTTCCCATCTTCACGACCCACGGGAACAGTCACCTCTAGAATAAAGCTTTTCCGTAGCATTATACAATGACCACATGACCCAAGGGAAAACACCAATGGTGCAGCTCAAAAGTATGGCGGTGGGATTCCTGTAAGTTATACAGTCCTTGCTATGCACTGTAATTGGAGGGATGCTGCCTCTGTCCTTATTTCTCTGAAGTCTTGGCAGGGATACGTTATGATACATGTTACACGCTACATTTGTATCTCTATAACGTGCGTGTATATTGGCTGGTCCCTGAACACGTGCCCATGGTGGAACTCTGCCAATCAGGCCAATTAATTGCAGCAGAATGTAAAATCGAATTAACTATTTGGTATGTTTCTGTGAGCTGATTAGGCAGACCCCTCCCTTAATTCTTAGTCGTATGCACGTGATCAGAGTACTTAGGGCAGTCTATCTTGGCTGTGAGCCATATGGCGGTGTAACATCTTAGTGTCACATTTAAAGTGTCTATGGAGTTAATTTTGGTGTTGAAATTGGAGGTGAAGATTAGAGGAAAATCTGGACACTGCATTACAACGTTGAAACTGTGAGAACTTGACTTTCTATATTATTTGTACTCTTTCTATCCTCCAGTACCTGGTAATCTCTCCTCCTGCATCTCACTATGTCCCCCGCCCCCCACTCTATTGCTTTTTATGTTTACTGTTTCCTCACTCCTTTGCGAACGTCTCTGTTCTCTCCAACATCCCCACTCCCCACTGCAACATTATTTATACACCTCTCTCCCAACTACGTCTTTACCCCTCAATAAAAAACACCCCCACAATCCTCTATTCACACCCTCTATCTCCTCCTTCCTGCTGCTGGGGATCTCCCCTAAGCCTGAACTCAGACATAAACAACCACAGTCGCTCCTACCACCCATTGTGGCCAAGCACTGCCATCTTCTGCACTTATTCCCTCACCTGATGTCTCTGTAAGTCTCCCATTATACCAATTAGATTGTAAGCTCTTTGGGGCAGGGATTTCCTTTCCTATTGTCTGATTTTGCTGCACTTATTGTATTATTATAATTTCCTGTACTGTATTCTGTGTGAAGCGCTGAGTACACTTTTGGCGCTATATAAATAAAGACATACAATACTCCGAGTGTCCCAACACATCGGCTCTCCTCCATGCTTCTTGAGCTTGGGATGCCTGTTCAGGTCAGGTTGTGGAAAAGTGGAGGGTGGCTATAAAAGGCAGGACCTTTCTAAGGAGTAATCTCCTCTACTCTCAGGTACCCGGAATGTATTATCCTTCCCAGTCACGCAGATATCTCCCGCAGTGAAAGACTTTAGGAAGATCGTACATTGTCAGCCACTGACTCCATTATCTAGAAAACCAGGCATAACCCTGCCTTCTGTCCCCAAAACCCCCACCTATTCCATACCCAGAACCCCACCACTATACCCAGAGAGCCATCATCCAGACACCGTAATCAATCCCCCAGGTAGCCACCTCTACCCCCAGGCACCCTTCTGTCTCAGCCAATTTGAATTGTCCCGGTTTAAGAGCACCCACCTGTAACCAGCTCGATCAATGTCTGGCCCTTTTCCAGAACTCCTTCTAGCTCCCCTGGCTTGGAATGGATTTCCTTGCATAGAACCTGGAGGGGAGAAGAAGGCAGAGATAAGTCTCACTACTGAAACACTCATTCAGGATTGGATAGTCATGACTAAGTTTACCGCGAACGATAATAAATTGGTTACATAAAGAGGACACCGGGCTGTGCATCCAATGACTATCCCCTGGCGTTTGGCAGAAGGAGGTAGCTTTTGGCTCCTTGCGGAAACGGATCAATACTCCTGGAAGACTGGTTGTCAAGTCTGATCCAGTGAAGAGGGCGTCGTTCAGGGAGACTCTCTGGGGCTGAGCGCTGGAGCTGAACACTACCCGGATTTGACTGGGTCTCTGAGGGTGGTAGACACCAGATGATGGGAGGTATAGAGCGAGTCCTACACCACAAAGGGAGGCCATCTCAGGCTTCATTACACAAGCTGATTGAGATATTGCATTATGCTGGGCCCTCTGATCCTGAGCATACGCTGTGACATCGTGACATGCACTAGGATTTGTTGACTAATAAGTAGGAACAATGACACAATAACTGAATGGTGGTGGTGTAAATCAGGGGTGCTCAAACCCTTCTCCCTGTGCCCCCTTACCCTCCCCCCTGCTCACATCCCTCAGTTTGTGCACCCCTGGTGTAAATGTCGGGAGCTGGCATGGACATACCTGAACCTCTTCATGTGCCTCCTTGATATGGCTTATGGACCCGCTGGCACGCCAGAGCTCTGCCAGTCGCCTCTCCGTGGCGCTCACCCAGTCCTGGAAGGCATCTAGTGACTCCTGGAAGACCTGTGCAGCAGGAGTGATCAGCTCCAGGTGACGGTGCCTGCAAAGAGAGCACAGCAGTGGGTCTCATACCTCTCCTCAGGCACCCAGTCTCATATCTCTCCTCAGGCACCCAGTCTCATACCTCTCCTCAGGCACCCAGTATCACACCTCTCCTCAGGCACCCAGTCTCATACCTCTCCTCAGGCACCCTGTCTCATATCTCACCTCAGGCACCCAGTCTCACACCTCTTCTCAGGCACCCAGTCTCACACCTCTCCTCAGGCACCCAGTCACACACCTCTCCTCAGGCACCCAGTCTCACACCTCTCCTCAGGCACCCAGTCTCATACCTCTCCTCAGGCACCCAGTCTCACACCTCTCCTCAGGCACCCAGTCTCACATCTCTCCTCAGGCACCCAGTCTCACACCTCTCCTCAGGCACCCAGTCTCACACCTCTCCTCAGGCACCCAGTCTCATATCTCTCCTCAGGCACCCAGTCTCATATCTCTCCTCAGGCACCAAGCATCCACCCAATGTCCTATCCATGTGCAAAGTACACCTGCAACGGACGGTTGTAGACCGCTTGCCTTGAGAATTCTGCAC
The DNA here is from genome assembly GCA_036426205.1 of Ascaphus truei. Taxonomy (NCBI): domain Eukaryota; kingdom Metazoa; phylum Chordata; class Amphibia; order Anura; family Ascaphidae; genus Ascaphus; species Ascaphus truei. Next base: position 19,513 of record WSYH01005367.1, read on the forward strand.
TTGAAACCCATCCCACGCTGCGAGATTCCTGCAGCCAGACGAATGGCCCATCGGATTAACACAGCGGGGGTCCCTGCCTTTGAATGTGACTCGAGCTGTGTGAATCCTACCGGGCTGCGAGTCCCATTCAAACGTAGGGACCCCTATGTGTTAATCTGATGGGCCATTACAGCCTGCTGTGGACCATCTCACGAGTTGCTGCGAGATGGTCACAGATTTTCCTTGGCAAGCAGTCTGCAACCAGCAGTTGCATCTGTAGGTGCAATCATCACTGTCCAATGCATTGGTTGGTTGTGAAACCCAGCTTGGCTGGGGGGTCTCTGACCAGGGGTCTGAGAACCAGTAGAGTGGAGACATTAAAATGATGGCAAATGTTCACCTGTCTAAAGCCATTATTCAATGTGCTATAAACCTGCTTCCCTGCACTGGGGAAGATTGCAGCCCCACTCAATTGAATGCAGTTGATCTGCACAGAATATTGGTGGGTGTTCAGGATTGTAGCGATTAATGTTATTTAGAAGAGTACAGGACATTATATACGGCTGCTTTAAAATAGGTTGTCATTAAAAACAAAAAAAGGCGTTTTAGACATCGACATGTAGTGGCAGCGTTACTACCTTTGAAGTGGATAATCTTAGTCTGAATCCCAATAACAGCTACTTATAACCTCGGATATGTCACTTTGTATGACTGAGCACGAAAATTAGATTGTAAGCTCTCTGGGTGACAGGCTGGTTGTGCTTGTAAATTTATAAGCACAGCACTGCAGAGCTACAATAATTAACAGCCAAAGCTTGTATTTGGGAGAATTTAGAGGGGATCTCTGCACTTTCTATTGACTTACACTGGGACGAGGGAATGTTTGTCAGGGAGAAAGTAAAAAGACATTTATTGTGTAACTAGTTATGAGGAAGCCTTCCTGTTGAATAGCGAGAGTGGGCGAGAATGGTATAATTGCGAACACAATCTCCAAGTAAAGTCAGGGTCCGCAACGCATTGTCAGCGCGCTCGTTATTGTCAGGGCGCTCGTTATTGTCAGGGCGCTCGTTATTGTCAGGGCGCTCGTTATTGTCAGGGCGCTCGTTATTGTCAGGGCGCTCGTTATTGTCAGGGCGCTCGTTATTGTCAGGGCGCTCGTTATTGTCAGAGCGCTCGTTAT